>SEYY01019240.1:7500-15000 GCA_009176605.1 Armadillidium nasatum | reverse complement strand
CTAAGCACATCACATTGAAAACTTTCATACGTACGAATTAATAACACACAAAAACACATACACACAAACACACAAACAAGTACACAAACACACATACAAACACTAAGCACATCACATGAAAAACATTCATAAGTACGAATTAAAACTTATTAAAGATGGCTAACAAACTCGCACTCTGAAGTTATGAACAATTTATTGTTTTAAACAGGGGTTTTATAATTGTTAATACGAATTAAGAACAAACAAACACACAAACACACACAAACAGACAAACAAAACCACCCACAAGCACACACACAAACATACACATAGAAACTCTAAAAACATCAAATTAAAAATATTCATGCACTTTTTTGTATATGGTGTGTGGTGTATCTATATGTAAATGAGTGCTCACGTAGTTGAAGAAACGTAAATGGCATTCAAATATATATATATATATATATATATATATATATATATATATATATATATATATATATATATATATATATATATATATATATATATATATATATATATATATATATATATATATATATATATATATATATATATATATATATATATATATATATATATATATATATATATATATATATATATATACTATATATATATATATATATATATATATATATATATATATATATATATATATATATATATATATATATATATATATATATATATATATATATATATATATATATATATATATATATATATATATATATATATATATATATATATATATATATATATATATATATATATATATATATATATATATATATATATATATATATATATATATATATATATATATATATATATATATATATATATATATATATATATATATATATATATATATATATATATATATATATATATATATATATATATATATATATATATATATATATATATATATATATATATATATATATATATATATATATATATATATATATATATATATATATATATATATATATAGTATATATATATATATATATATATATATATATATATATATATATATATATATATATATATATATATATATATATATATATATATATATATATATATATATATATATATATATATATATATATATATATATATATATATATATATATATATATATATATATATAATATATATATATATATATATATATATATATATATATATATATATATATATATATATATATATATATATATATATATATATATATATATATATATATATATATATATATATATATATATATATATATATATATATATATATATATATATATATATATATATATATATATATATATATATATATATATATATATATATATATATATATATATATATATATATATATATATATATATATAAGAAAATACAGTATATATATGTAAGTATGTATACATTTATGTATGTATAAATTCTCCTATGTAAGCATGTATATTTGTAAATGTATATTTATTTATTCATTCATTAAGTAGTATTAACATACAAAGATTGAAATATATATATAATATGTTATTAACAATGAGTAAATTTCTAACTTCACTTTTAGACAATGAATAATTGCTAAGCTTTGAAAATGCGAGGCTAAAGAAATCATTAATAACAATCTTAGCTTACGCTTATAATAATAATAAAAACGATAATAATAATAATAATAATAATAATAATAAATAATAATAATAATAATAATAATAATAATAAATTATAATAATAAATTATAATAATAATAACAGTAATAATAATAATAATAACAAATATGGAAATGATAATACAAATTATTATTAGAACTTTAATGTAATAGTCATAGTAATAATTATAATAACAATGATAATAAGAATAATGATAATAATAATAATAATAATAATAATAATAATAATAATAATAATAATAATAGTAATAACAATAATTATAATAACAATAATAATAATAATAATAATAATAATAATAATAATAATAATAATAATAATAATAATAATAATAATAATTAATAATAATGGTAATGAAAATAGTAATTATAATTTCATTATTATAAAAACTAATAATAATGATAATAATACAAAATTTTATATATTTTAATCATTTATTTATCTTTCGAATTTCGATTTTGAATTTCATTGGATTAAACATGGCTTTCAAATGCAGAGAGCTTAGTATTCACCTTTGCTGTGCTATGACGTGTAAATTTGTAGAAGGAAATGAAGCAGAGAGATATTTGGATGTATATAAAATAATTTTGCTTGTTAGAAATCTTCATTTAAGTCTTTGTTGTTTAGAAATTAGGTTTATTAATTGAATATAATTTTAATTAACAATTAATTTAATTAATTATATTATTAATTTAAAATTATATTATTAATAAATTTAATTGTATTTTAAAAATTAAGTGTGTTAATTGAATATAATTTTAATTAACAATTAATTTAATTAATTATATAATTAATTTCTCATTCGAACTTATATGACTCGCAACACCAAAACGTAGACGAAAATATTTCGGAATGTTAATATAAAAGATTTCATCTATCAGACTATCAGTTTGAAACAGGATTTGAACTATTTTCAGAAATGATTCGAACATCTTGTTTGAGCTCTAAAAAGGGGTTTATTTTAGAAAAACAGATTCCTAAAACTATGCTTCTTGGCGACAAAATCTCTTAACACATTTTTCTAACAAATAATCTCTTTCATTTCAAAGGTCTTGCAGTCTATGAGGGAATAAAGAGAAAATATTTTAATCCTTGACTGAAACTTTGATAATAAATGCAAAATATTTTTTATTAAGTATTATGAGCTAAGAGGCCCATGATAAAATATTATAAATAAATAATATTACAAGTAAAGACTCAGGGAATCCACAAGCATAAAAAAAGGCTGGAAACCTCTGAACTAAACACTCAGATTTTCGTACTAAATTATACAAATTTTCATTTTCTCTTTCATAATCACTCCGGGGATGAGCCCAGCATACTGCATCTATTTATAGTTTCTGTTCCTTTTTCTTGTAAAGTTTTACATTTAACATTCTCTACACCTTTTCTATTTCTTCCATTATATTCTATTACTGCGATAACACTCTCTTATCTTTTCTTATGTTTCTTGATCATCTTGATGTTTTTAATGTGATTCGTTTAGTGTTTAGTGTTTGTGTATGTATGAATATTTTAATGTGTGTTTAGTGTTTGTATGTGTGTTTGCATGCGTGTTTGTATGTTTTTAATTCGTACGTATGAATATTTTTAATGTGATGTGTTTAGTGTTTGTATGTGTGTTTGTGTGTGTACTTGTATGTTTTTAATTCGTACGTATGAATATTTTTAATGTGATGTGTTTAGTTTTTGTATGTGTTTGTGTGTGTGTTTGTATGCTTTTAATTAGTACGTATGAATATTTTTAATGTGATGTGTTTAGTGTTTGTATGTGTGTGCTTGTATGTTTTTAATTCGTTCGTATGGATATTTTTAATGTGATGTGCTTAGTGTTTGTATGTGTGTGTGTGTTTATGTTTGTGTGCGTGCATGTTCTTATGGTTTTAAATCAGATGAAAAATCAATTGACAGAGTCGTAAATTAGAATTAATTTTAGACGTTTTTCAGATTGGAATAAAATTTATGAATTAATTCTCAAGAAGAAATACTGTGCCCAATTTTTTGGATTTTTTGTATGTATTAAAGATCAGAAAGAAAATTTAATCCAATTTTAATTTTTTTTTATTTCTTGTTAATAAATTTTAATAAAATTTTAAGCGTACAAATTTAAATTGAAGTAAATTAAAAAAATAAATAAATAAATAAATAATTCGTATTTCAAGAGCATTGCCCTTTTCGGGGAAGGAAACTTTATTAATGGTTTGCACACTTAGTACCAACATAAGGATTCGAACCGGAGCCTGAATACACTTGAGCCAATCACTCTATCGTTACAGGGAATAATTTCAGGATGACTTTAATTTAAAGCTCACATACTTTAATTACCATACAATGAATTAACAATAAATTTTTTTCTCATACTTTTTTTTTTTGTTTTTTAGTTAACCACCACTCAAGGGCTGGGCCCTTCTCAAGGAAGGACCATAATTTCTACTTCAATACCTCTTGATTAATTAGGTCCCCTTTTATTAAGTAGTATTCCCATATATATATATATATATATATATATATATATATATATATATATATATATATATATATATATATATATATATATATATATATATATATATATATTTATATAAATATATTTTTTTTTTTATATTATTTATTATTATTATTTTCTTTATATAATAAATTTATATTAATAAATAAATAAAAAAATATATAATATATAATAAATATATTATATATATATATATATATATATATATATATATATATATATATATATATATATATATATATATATATATATATATATATATATATATATATATATATATATATATATATATATATACTCGAGTAATCTATCTTTGAGATGTGATCTTTTTGGTATATTCTGATAAATCATTTATCGATATGAAATAAATGGCGAATATGAAGATAAACTGAATAAAGCTTTTAAGACTTACTAAAGGATTAATCTATTGTCGAGTTGTAACACTTTTGCTTTCTTAAAGTTGATAAGAATTAAATTTACCTAGCCATATTCCTGTTTTTTTGGACTTTCTAAATTAGTCGAGTATTTTTGAGTTGTGACACTTTTGTGTTTAATGTTAAATTTAAAGAAGTACTTACCAAAGTTATATTTATGTTTTTTTAAGCTTTCTAAAAGGCTCGAGTGTTTTGTGAGATGTCATACTTTTCTTTATGTCACTTAAGTTAAGTTTTAAGAAGTACTTTTCAAAATGATATTCAATTTCTATTTGACTTAATAAAGAAGTAAAATATTTTTGAGTTGTGACACTTTTATTTCTTTTAAGTTAAGTTTTAGGAAGAACTTTTCAAAGCCATATTCAAGTTTTTTTTTTATTTTTACTTAATAAAAGAGTAAAGTATTTTTGAGTTGTGACACTTTTTTATCTTCTAAGTTATATTTTAAGAAGTACTTTTCAATGCCATATTCATGCCGTACTTTCTGGCACTTTAATCGGGCTAATTGGGGGGCAATGCGCCGCTTCTTTGCTAACTATCATTGGAGTGAATCTTGCTTTGTCTCGGGGGACGCTTCTGTCTCTGCTGAAAAGGTAGGGGCCGTAATCCTTGACGGGATGGGCAGATTCATTCCATCTTCAACTAAATCTTTTTCTCCTCAAAATCCATGGTTCGATGACGGCTGTTTTCTTGCCCTTCGCGAGAGAGACAGTGCTTATCGTGATTGGAAAAATTCTCCTTCTCCTATCACTCTTGCTAATTTTCATTCAGCTCGGAATCGTTGCAGGGATGTTCTTCGACGGGCTAAGCGTGCTTTCATAAAAAGGAAGTGCGCTGACCTCCATGGCTCTCCTACTGATAAAAATTTCTGGCCTCTTGTCAAAAATATCTCTAACAACTTCTGTAAATCTGCCTTTCCTCCTCTTATTCGCTCTGATGGTTCTGTTGCTAATACTCCTTCTGAAAAGGCTAATCTCTTCGGCCTCCTTTTTTCATCTAATTCTACCCTGCTCGATTCTGACATCCCTCCTCCTACTCCTTCTCCTCTCAGGTGTCCCATGCCTCTGCCTGTAATTACTCATGATCAGGTGCGTGGGATCCTGAAATCTATGAACGTCAGGAAGGCCAGTGGCCCGGATGGCATTCCCCCTCGGGTTCTGAGGGAGTGTGCTTCCGAGTTAGCGCCTGTCCTCGTTCAGCTCTACTCTCTATGCCTTAATACTAATACTTTTCCTCAATGCTGGAAGCGTGCGTTTGTTCAACCGATCCCGAAAAAAGGTAGTCGCTCTGACCCTTCTAACTATCGACCTATAGCTCTCACCTGTGTTCTATCTAAAATTTTTGAAACTCTTCTCAACTCTCATTTCCTGGATCACTTGGAGTCTCATTCTCTTCTTTCTGATCACCAGTATGGCTTTCGACGCTCGAGATCAACTGGTGACATACTTTCCTATCTTACTGATCTATGGTCTTCTGCCCTTAGGGACTTCGGGGAGTCTTGTGTGGTGGCGCTTGACATATCCAAGGCTTTTGACCGGGTGTGGCATGCGTCACTGCTCTCCAAGCTCCCCTCCTTTGGGTTTCCTCCTTCTCTTTGCTTACTATTGTCTAGTTTTCTCTCAGATCGTTCCATTTCGGCAGTTGTAGATGGAGCGACCTCTTCCTCCTTTTCTGTCAACTGTGGTGTTCCTCAGGGTTCTGTTTTATCTCCAACCTTATTCTTACTTTTCATTAACGATCTTCTCCACTGCACTTCTAACTCTGTTCACTCTTATGCTGATGATTCAACTCTGCATTCTTCTACTCATTTCAAATCTGCTCCCTCTTTTGCTTCTAGAGTTTGCTTCTCGTCTTCAACTTTCCGATTCTATTCTTGCCGATCTGGATGGGATTTCCCGGTGGGGTCATAGCAACCTTGTGAAATTCAACTCTTTAAAAACTCAACTTCTTCACATCTCCCTCTCAAAAACACCTCCTAACTTTCCTATCCTCTTCGATGGCTCTCCCGTCTCACCTGTAAATAACATTAACATTCTTGGTCTTAACATAAACAACAAACTATCTTGGAAACCACATATCACAATGGTTGCTAAAGCGGCCTCTAAGAAGCTGGGAGTTCTGTTCAGATTGCGAGAATTTTTCTCTTCTGAACAGTTATTCCAAATATATAAGGGTCTTATTCGCCCTTGTATGGAGTACTGTTCTCACATTTGGGGGGGCTCCGGCTCCTCCTCTCTTCTGGATAGGGTTGAGTCAAAAGCTAAAAGATTAATCAACTGTCCCCTACTTTCAAACTCTCTTGACCCTCTGTCTCTGCGACGTGACGTTGGCGCGCTATCTCTTTTCTACAGGTACTACAATGGCAGGTGCTCGAGAGAATTGGCCTCTCGCATTCCTCCTCCATTGCGTCGTCCTCGTTGCACAAGGGGTGCCCTACTTTCGCACCAATTTTGTGTGGAAGTGGGAAATCCCAGGCTAGCCCGTTGTGGTACCTCTTTCTTTCCAGCAACCTCTATTCTGTGGAACTCTCTACCTTCATCTATTTTTCCTTCTGTATTTAACCTTCCACTCTTCAAGGCTTCCGTCTGCGCCCACCTGAGGGCTGTGCGTTAGGTGTGTGCGTTTGCATGTGTTTTGTCTGTATGTGTGTGCCCCCTCCTTGAAAAGGGCTCTGCCCGTGAGCGGTGGCGTTCTGTAAAAAAAAAAAAAAAAAAAAAAAAATGTTTTTTTTTTTTACTTAATAAAAGAATAAAGTATTTTTGAGTTGTGACACTTTTATTCCTTTTAAATTAAATTTTAAGAAGTACTTTTCAAAGCTATATTCAAGTTTTTTTTAATTTAATAAACGAATAAAGTATTTTTAAGTTGTGACACAT
>SEYY01019239.1:157500-177129 GCA_009176605.1 Armadillidium nasatum | reverse complement strand
ATATATATATATATATATATATATATATATATATATATATATATCATCTAGTGGGCAAAACCCTAAGCCTACTCACCTCCACCAGAGTTGGGGAAATACCGTAAACCTGTCAAGTTAAAGGTTGACATGTCCCAATGCACATTTAAAGGTGTGAAAGTCAATGGAAGTTGGGAAAACAGATAAAGGGAGTGTGTTCCAGACTTTATCAGTAGAGTGCATGTAAGAATGAGCATAAATTTTAAGTCTTGATTAGAGAGTTATACAGAAAAGGGTGAGATTGTGTATAATGGCGTGTCGCAAGAGCCCTTCTCAAGGGCGGAGAAATGTGAGGGAGAGTTCTGAAGACCAGTGTTCATTGCATTAGTGATAGTATAGAGAGAGTGACGCAACAATTCGACGGGCTGTAAATGGAGAGAATTAGTGAGTGGAGGTGTTAATAAGACAATAAGACCTAAGCCCTACCTTTTCAAGAAGAGCTGAATGAGTGGAACCACTCAGTTGTGAGAGACGTACTCTATACAGGGGCGAACAACTCTCCTATAAAGCTAGAAAGAGCAAGCAACTGGGATGATGTAAAAAAAAACATCTTAGAAGCTTGTTTTAAGAGAGAAGTAACGTAATTTTTCAAAGAAAGATAACGAGAAAAAGAAATATTGAGAATATTAAGGATAGACAAAGTTTTGAGATGTGTGTTTTCGGAGAAGATATCATAGTTGTGCGAAAGGCTGTGACAAGTAGAAAGATGAAGGAACTGAGTTTTTTTTGTTTGTTTTTTTTTTTCGAGGAATTGAAAACGACCATGCTTTCTCTGCTCCATTTTGATATACAACTGCTGTTTCTGTTGAAATACAACTGCTGTAAGGTGAACTCTTTTCTTCAAATTGAAACAAGTAATAAAAGGTTGAGTCATCAGCGTAAAGTGGATAAGTGATGAAGTAATATAGAGAATATCATTTAATGAAAAGTAGAAAAAGAGTTGGTGATAGGACAGATCCATAAAGAACAATCACTATTTATAAATTTAAGGGAAGAATGATGGCCGTCTACAACAGCTGCTATAGAACGACCGGAAAGGAAATTAGAGAGAAGTTTAGATTCTGAAAAAAGAGAGACTTCTAAATCAAAGCTTGCTCCAGACTCTATCGAAAGTTTTCGATATGTCCAGCGCCTCAGAAAAAGATTCACCGAAACACCGAAGAGCGGAGGACCAAGAGTCAGAGAGAAGGAAAAATTACCAGTTAAGCGCTTTATACGAAAGCAGATTAGAAGAACTGAAATGTTTCCAAATCTTCCTGTTAAGGATAGATTCGAAAACTTTAGAAAAAAATAGAACGATAGTTAGAGGGTAGAGAGTGGTCCACCTTTTTTACGTTATAGGATGAATGAAAGCACGAAAAACCAAAGTAGAAGACAGACAAAATAGTTTACCAAGTGAGGGTGCAAACTCAAAAGCACAAGTTTTGAAAAACGCAGGAGGAATATTATCAGGACCATACGTCTTTCTAGTGCATTAAGCTCAGAAATTATATATATTAATTATATATATATATATATATATATATATATATATATATATATATATATATATATATATATATATATATATATATATATATATATATATATATATATATATATATATATATAATTTAAAAAGGCGAAACTTAAATTTGCCACGGAGATGCTTGGAGGGGCGACATCTAAGCAATCCCCTACCACTGCATCGATTTGGTGGCCTCCTGTAAAGGGGGCTTCGTCAACGGTTTGCTCTGTTGAATTCACGGTCTTTCTTTATCATCTATTTTTGAAATATTGTGGCTGTTTATTTTGATTTCCACTTTGCTGAAAACAACCTCTCTTCTTCTAGACCTCTCCTATTGTTCTTGACCCAAACTCTAATACTTAAACACTCGGACATCAAATCTATACTTTCCTTTTGCTGCATCTATCATCAGTTTCAGCTAAAGGCGGGTGCTGTGCATGTATGTGCAACGAAGTTGCTTATTCTTGTGTTTCTGATCTAGACTCTACGGAGTTTTCTACTCCGTAGAGTCTAGATCAGAAACACAAGAAACACAAGATAGTTTTCTATCTTGTGATTCAGACTTTCTTACAATCTACGACTAAACTCATTTGTTTTGATTATTGATTTCCTAACTCTACTGATTATCCTATATTCTATTCGACTATCTAAACTCCAAAATAAAACACATTATCTCTTCTCATTTCTATAAAATCATCATGGGAGGTGATTTAAATTTTTACCAATGCTATTAACTTTCTTCTAATTCTCAAAATACAGCTGGGGAACTTGCTTTCTATATTCCTACCCAAAATACCCTTTAGCAGATGTTGCAGCCCCCAGCCAGAATTCCTAATCGTCTTGGAAGTTAACTAAATATTCAAAAACATTTAATAATTTTTAATTCTTCTCCTTATACTGCTAAACTCTTTCCACCTATGGATTCCTCCGAACCCTTTCTTACCTCTTTGTCTTATGTCGTTTCACGTCTTCAATAAGAAGAAGCCTCACCAACCATGAAGAAACATTTTTGTCATTTCAGTGTCACAGACTGATTAGACGTGCTGTCGTAATTCTCTCATTTCCCACAGAATGTTTATTGCTTCCGAGGGATCGAGGGGCTCCTAGGAGTGAAAAGAGTGCATAACCAAGGATACTTCTGGAATGGGGAAAACATTCCTTATTTTTTTCCTTTCATTAAAACCTTGCAACTTTTGTTTGTTTACTCTGCTTGTTTTCTAGAAAGATACATTTAGGAATTACCGTCGTCTCCAAACTCCAGAAACTCATGATACACTATTTTATCATTGTACTGTGAATTCTTTTCGTCATAACACGAAAGACTATTTTCTACTTAGAAAATGCAAAAATTTTTATGGAGTTTCTTGCCCAAGTCACCTTCTTCTTCTTTTTTCTTTTATCTTCTTTTTTTTCTTTTTTCGTTTTCTTCTTTTTCTTCTTATGGCACAACTGCCGTTTTGAATTCTTATAAAACTAAACTCTCCTCTCAAACCTTTTGCTTTAATTTCACCTTTCATGATTATGGAATTATATTCCTTCTCCTTCAACCCACTCCAACTCATTTATGCCTAATTTTGTAATTTCTTCAAAAGATGATATTTATGTTCCCTCTGAGGCCTAACACAAATAAGGAGCCCGATCATGATGATATCCTTTCTGTGAATTTTAAAACTTGTGTTTTAAGCTTGAATCTTGTATTGGTAAACTAGTTGGTAAACAAACGCTTATTCAGCCTGTACCGAAAAAGGGGAATCCCTCTCAATGCTCTGACGATGATCCTATTTCTTTAATTTAACGTTCTTTATAAAATTTTCGAATCTATCCTTAACAGGAAGATTTGGAAACATCTAAATTCTTCTAATCTTATCTCTGATTACCATATTGTATTGTGTTGTTAAGGATGAAGAGAAGGATATGGTTCTTGGCCGAACTGATGTAAAAGGCTGGGTGTATAAAAGTCTTCATCAGCATACAACATTTTTTATTCGACAAGTCACAATACATAAATGATATGATTTCAGTCAAGAAGAAAAACCCAGATGGAATATATATATATATATATATGTATATATATATATATATATATATATATATATATATATATATATATATATATATATATATATATATATATATATATATATATATATATATATATATATATATATATATATATATATATATATATATATATATATATATATATTGTGTAAACTTAAACTTAAATTTTTAATTTAGTTTTAAAATCAAAATTAAAGTAGATTTTGTACAAAGTTTACCATTGATTTTGTAGGAGAGTACTCCAATAGCTTAGTTTTGTTGTCGCTATTGGTTTTGTATTGATATGTTACCTTCTGTTTTGTTTTCTTTCTAAAGTCCGATTGTAGTCGACAATTTTTGGGAGAGTGTTAAATAAGTGTAGATCACAAAGAGAATTTCGAGTTGTATAATATTGTTTTAAAGCATTTTTATTAAATGCAGGTATGGATAGTTATAATAGTTTAAGTTTATTTACTTAAGATATTCAAAATATATTCGTGTACTGATATTATAGGCCTAGTTTTCATATCTGGGTAAACTATTCGGTCTTCCAAAATGACCTTTTCTATTCAAAATCCTTGATACTCTGTATCCGAGGTAGAATAACTTAGTTATTATTGGTAAATTTAAAAACTTTGTCTTTTGGTTGAAAACATAGAGACCACTAAAGTTTTATTTGCGTGTATTTAAAATGTTTTTAGATAGACCTTTTGTAGGCAGGACTTCAGTGCCTGTTTATTTGACCTTGAAATTAGTTCACTTTTTTTAGACCTTATGAACTGTACGGTTTTTGGCTAGAATTCATATTAGCATACTCATTTAAAGCTGAAAATAAATATAGTTTCTGCATGGAAATTCCAAATATTTTATTTATGGTTTTTGTTTTAGATAGAATGTGTTAAAACAAGTTTAATTTACTCAGTTTATAGGTGAGTGTAGCACAATTAGTATTATTGATATGAAGTTTGTCATAGTGATAATATATTTGGGCAATAAAAACATTGGTCTGATTATTTTAATATATTAATATAGGCATTTTTTTATGCTGTATTTTTATTTAATTTTAATACCAGTCTAATATTTTAAATTGTTGATAGTTGCTGATTCCTGTCTCAGCATTTGAAGTAAATATGATTTATGCATAGAAATTCCAAGTATTTTATGTATAAATTTTGTATTTGATGGAATATTTTAAAATCAATTTAATTTATTTAGAGGATAGCCCAGTTGGTGATGTGTAATTCCTATCATGCAATTTGAAGTAACTATTTCTATATGAAATTTCCATTTACATCAATTGATAGTGGGTAATGCTATGATATACTGTATTTATACATTAAAATCATTGGTCTGATTCTTATTTGTATATTGGGTAATTTTATATTATATTTTTACTTGTTTTTATTATCAGCTAAAAATTTTTAGATACCTTTAAGTATTTGGCATTTAAGTAGGCTCTATATTTTAAAAATATAGAAAAGGAAGAATAGTTGATACTAGGTCTACAGCCTAAACTTTTAACATATTTCTTGTAAAGCTCATGTAAAAGTTGTTACAATCTACTGAAAATATCTGAAATGCTTTTAATCTATCCATTTAATTTGTTTCTAATATATCTTTATTCTTCTCTGTTTAATACCCAGTAAATGTGTCTAGATAAGAATCAAAACATGTGTTCAGTATTTGATAATAGTCTGACCATTTTATAGATTACCTTATTGCTTTTATAACTAACGTTATTTTAATATATTCTCTATGGTTTTTGGAAATTAAGACACATTAATAATAATTACACCTTGATATTTTTATTCATATTTTCAAGTTATCCCTATTTAAGTCCTATATAATTAAATTTTTTTATTTGTAAGGTAACATAGGTAAAGGACCTTGCACTAATTAAAAATTAAAATTGATTTGCTTAACAGAATTTTAAATCTTATTGAACTTACACATCACTCAATATAAGGGAAAAAAATCATTAATATAGATTTGGAATAATGGATGACCCAATATAGTATCTTGAGGACACCAACTCTTTACCAGTTCACATGAAATTATAACCATTTAATACTAATGATACGAGTCTTTCAACCACTTTACCAGTTTTAAACTATTACTTTCATACCATACTGAAAGAACTTGCGTGTTTCATCCTTCTATCATCATTCCATTGAAAGCTTTGTAATGCATATTTTCTTCAGACAGTTTAAAATGTCCTGTTGTAGACAGACCATTGGAGCTCTTCTTTGAAAACTTGTATTTGCTTTTATTTGATACCCTTGCTTTTATAAGATTTTCATTTTTATAATATAAATGCAGTAAAAGATTTCCACTGGAACAACAACCAGGCAACATTGCATTCCATTGTTGTGTACTATAAGGTAGTTGAAAGTCCATCCCACCAGCTTTTGCATATTAAACAATTGTCTTCAACATGACACAGTAATAGTATATCAGTGTATGTATATTTGACAAAGTTGATTGAATATCTAATGTTAAGCACATTCATTACTTCAATGATGGTTACAGCACAATATAAGAATTGCAAGAATTTTATTAATTTGTTACCACAAAAGATTATATTTATTCAGTTAAACTTTTGATTATATTTATTCAGTAAACTTTTGTCACTAGACATGGTAAATTCCTCTGTGATGGCATTAGTAGAATGGTGGATTGATTGGCAGCACATCCAAGTCTTTAAAGCCTTATTGAAAACAATATCTTGTTACCATAAAATGTGTTTTCATGTTAGTCAAATGTTTAAATGATGCATTATCATTTACAGTTCTAATTGATTCTGCTGATGTTGCTAGTATATAAATCATCAACCTTTGGTAAAGTAATTATGTTGCTTGCATTTATGATAAAAATGTTGATTGGATCTTTTGTGAAATTTCACTAGGACAATGCATTGATCAAACAAGGCTAAATTCCTTCTGATATTTTGAAAAGACTTGTTGGATTCCTGAGCAGCACATTGCCATTATTCTAGAACCTACAACAACAGCCATGGGGTAGTAATACAGATTCATAGAATCTCAGATGTGCAGCCTTAATGGAGAGTTCTAAAACTTAATTAACCAAAAAAAAATAAATTTGTTTTTGTACTTTCTTCCAAAGTAGAGAGCTATTCAGAGCCAACACAAGGATATAATTTTGTTAAGCACAAAGATATTCATTTATCAGCCCTTAAATTTACAGCCTGTTCAGCATTGTGGTTATACTTGTGATGTGCAAAACTTAATAACTAAATGAACAAACAAATTGAGCAAATAAGTGTGCATTATATGTAGGCTAATTTACACATTTTGAGAAAAAAAAGAAACTCTTAGAGTGGAAAAAAATGATTCTTGTAGAACTGGATCTGCTCATTCTGATGGTTATAGACATATTTAATGATACTTGTTTAGATGTCTCTAAAAAGTGGTAAAATTTTGTAACCTATGTTTGAAGGCAAATAACTTGCATCTAAATGGGTTTAGGAGCTGCAAATTGAATGAACTGTTGAAATAGTAAGTTACCAAAATATATAATTTATAATTATTGGCTTAAATTTGGTATTCAGTTAGTGTCATAACATGACCACTTTAGGAATGAAAATTGAAAAAACTGAGTTTAAAGGATTTGGGAGTGCAATTTTTGTTCAGCAACTGAAACTTAACTGTGTCAAATTTTATATGGTGGATTACAGTGGTTGTGAAATAACTGCTTTAAATTTCAGTATTTTCTTGAAAGTTGGTGCATAGATGAGACCATGATTATTTACATATATTTCTTGAGCTTCAAATTTTTCAGAACATTGTTTGATAGAATTATGTATACTCAGTTTTTTCAATATTGAAGATGGTCTAAGAGGGGAGAATGGTATACAACATACCATGTTATATAATAAGGGAAAATCAAAAAAAAGAAATGGAAGTTTTTCTATGGAAAATATACTTTGAAATATTAAAAAATGTTTTTTTTTTTTAATGAAATATATTTTTAAACTTTTGACTTAATACTTAATAGTTTTCTCCTGAAAATAATTGTAAATAGCGGTGCCTCGGTTTACAGAATTAATTGGTTCCAAAAAAACATTTGGAATCTGAAATTTCATAACTGGAATTAAATTTTCTCATAAGAAATAAAGGAAATAGAATTAATCTGTTCTGATATTCAAAAAAATTATCAAATTAATTTAATGCATTTTAAATAATTTAACATTGAAAATAATTTTACTTAGAGAAAATCAGTGAAAACTTATGATTTAAATTAAATAGAAATAACCTCATTTACATACAGTACCTTTAATGGGGACACTTTTTTTTTGGTGTATGGAAGATGGTGGGGAAAAGGAGATGGGTTAGGGTTTGGAAGGGAAGTCCCCTTCCATGAGAACGTTTGGAAAGTTTTCTGTACTGGTATCTTGAATATTTTAATGACATACCACTTGGACCCACCTTTGGCTCACTTGATCCCTGTCTCATTAGAAATCTTTCTAGTGAAATTTGATTCTGTATTTTCTTCAGGAAAAGCCTTTTTTTCCATTATGTAGGTTCTTTTCGGCATCTTCCAGAAGAGGCCAGTTTCTTCACAGTTAAAAACTTGAGGTACATACCCCTCACTATCCAAAGTTTTTGTTCTTAACATATCATTCTACTGCTGCTTTGTTCAAACTAGCACCCCTCACCATTTCTCAATGCTATGGACATCAGTGTGAAATTAGCTTACGAAACCAACCTCTACTAGTTTCAAATGCCTCAAGATCCTCTTCCTTGCTTCCAGGAGTTCAAGAGATCAGTATGCAGCTGCTTAGCTGCTTAGCTTTGCACATATAATAGCCTCTGATACTTTATCTTCAGCCAGCTACCTCTCATTTATCCAAATGAGCAAGACCTCAATTTCTTCCATAGCTTGAGGGTGTTGTTTTGACATTACAGCAACACCCTTAGATACATCAGCTTAATGCCATCCTTACTAGCTGATTTGGTACTGATGGTCTATGTTGATTTCTATGTTGAGGGTGTTGTTTTGACATTACAGCAACACCCTTAGATACATCAGCTTAATGCCATCCTTACTAGCTGATTTGGTACTGATGGTCTATGTTGATTTCTATGTTGAGGGTGTTGTTTTGACATTACAGCAACACCCTTAGATACATCAGCTTAATGCCATCCTTACTAGCTGATTTGGTACTGATGGTCTATGTTGATTTCTCAAATTGGCTGGGGAGGTCAACCAGTCACATCCCTGCTTCATGCTTAGCAATATTCTCCTTTGTCTCCAGTGCAATTTTGATGTGTTTCCTCTTCCCTGTCTCCTTTTCGGTAACTTTCTTGGGACCCATGAGTATCATGGATATTATATAAAGCACAAAAAAATTTAGCAAATTAAAAAACCAAAAAATACAACAGCAATCACTCGAGACATGATCAGAGATGCTTACTAGGCAATGCACCCAAGTAGGCTGAGGCTGTGGTAGCCAGAGTCATCAGAGTCCAGCATGCATGCTCTTAGAAATAATTGATGGTGAATAAGGTGAGACAAGTGAATACATGTTGTAACTCACATTTTATATCCATGAGCACCTTTGTTACCTTTGTTTTGGAAACAAAAAATTAATCCAAATTTTCATTTGTAACCCAAAAATTCTGAAACCAGATACTATCGTAAACCAGTTGGAATTTACTTGCAGAGTTAATTTGGTAATCACATTGATTTTATAATTGTTTAAACAAGTTTTGAGTGTTATCACATTATCACTTAAATCACAAAAACTAACATTATGTAAGTCTAAAATCCCAGGTCTATTATTGCTCATCATTCTAAAGTTTTTAATGTTATCTTAAACCACAATCTATAATATGAAAATTGTAGAGCAAAATGGACTGTACTGTTTTCCTTATTTTAGTTTGAGAGAATTGAAAAATTCCCTTGGTGAATATAAATGTTTTAGTGCTTTAGAAGTTGTTCAGTAGTAATAATTTGTTGAATTTAGAAATAGATATGGAAAATGTATCTCATTTATCACACTAATTTAAAATAATGAAATTTAACTGTACATCATCTACCTTCTCAAAATCACTGTCAGGGTATTCATAATCTTGTTCTGATGGAATTCATGCAGATATTCTCTAAGTAGTAGGTTATAGTATTCGTTAGGTATCTCCTCTTCACAGAATCTGCTCAAGATATTCAGTTCCTTACACTTCTTGAGCAGATGAATAATCATGTGGTAGAGTTGATAGGATCCTTCTTGACAATTCTAGTGTTTTTTTTTTTTTTTTTCTTCAGATTCTTTATTGATGGTGAGAAGGAATGCTTCACTGTATGTTTCTCAATGATCTATTGTTATTGATTTTGATTTTAGATGAGTATTACTTTCTTCACTGGCCTAACAAGGGAAATTTACATTAGCTTCTATACATGACATTGACTGTGTTGATAATCCCCTTGCTTCAGTTGGATTCCATTGATATTTACTTTTTATTTTTTTTTTTCAAATCAAAAAAAATTTTTTTTTTCATTGTTGGTTCCAATTTGCAACCTTGCAATATTTAAATTACCTATAACAGCAAATGCAATGCCATTGTAGTTTCACATTTTCGGACTTTTCCCACAAAGGATGATGAGAATAAAAAATATCTATGGATAAACTGATTAGCTCAGAGGCCTCCAAAGTAACTGATCAGCATGAGGAGGATAAAAGTAAGCTGAAAATGAGGCTTATAAAAGTAGAAAAAAATTTTCCATCATTAAAGTTAACTTCCAAAATTATGTAAAAAAAAAAATAGGAAAAAAAAATTCCTACAAAGTTTGCAACCTATGTTTAATTGCAATTGCATATAATTTTTTTTGTTTGCATTCAAGTTGTACTATAATTTAAAGTTTGATAAATTAAGAGCTATTCCTTGTTACAGCAGTACTCAATTAGGACAAGAAGAGACTGAAATTTCAAATGTTGAAAGTACTAACAAAGAAGATTTAATAAATGCACAGGAAGAGTTGTCAGAAAAGTGGAATTCTATTTTATCCTGATTATTTAGTAGGTTTTACTGCATTCAAGATAAAATCTGAAAATAATGTTTAATGATCAAATCCTAAAACTTAAACAAGGAGAAACCAGCAAAGTAGTGATCTGTCATGGAGAATTGGACATTGAAAGCCAACAATTAACTAGTTTAGAAAATTTTTGCTGTAAATTTACGGAGCTTTCTACAGAGTTCTACCTCAATTGAAAGTGTGTTTTCTACAAATTTGTTTTGTTTCGACAAAGTTTAGGAATCAACTAAGAATTGGAAAGTATAAAACATATGAAAATTAATAGGCAATAAAACTTAAACAGTGCACCTTGCAACATAAGTGATTAAGATTGGCCAGTTATATATATATATATATATATATATATATATATATATATATATATATATATATATATATATATATATATATATATATATATATATATATATATATATATATATATATATATATATTAAGCAAATGAACTTAGAAACACTCATCTAAATAAAGAAAAAAAAGTCTTACTTTATTTAAAAATCTCATTTAATTTATTTTTAATTATTCTGAAATGAACCAAAGTTGGTAAAATAGGGATGAAGGTAACATTAACGGATTAGTGTGTTTTACTTTCTATTCTGAATATTATTTGCATTTTCTACCATAACTATTTTTATTCAACCATTTTCTAAATAAGAGTTGGTGCAATGTTTACACAAAAGAATAGGATTATACTTCAATTTAATGTTAAATATTTTTATTAATGTTTTGATATATCAGAATTTTAATTTAATCCAATTTAATGAGTTTAGATTGGTGAAGTTAATGCTTCATAGCAAAGAGGATAGTTTCAGTTTCTATTATTAGTCCTTAATGTTTTCTTTTATATATATATATATATATATATATATATATATATATATATATATATATATATATATATATATATATATATATATATATATATATATATATATATATATATATATATATATGATTATTTTTCTTCTCAGGGTGAAGTATGTCTAGGAACTCTAAGGATAAAGAACAGAATGGCAAACCCACCAATCAGCATCGAACCTTCACCATTATGCAGCATGAGGAAATCGGGTCTGGTAAAAAGTCATTTTGGCCAGAGTTGGAGATAACAGGTGAGCTCTGTTATATTTCTGTTCCTCTTCACTGATTGTGATGCCCTAGTTATTTAATCGTCTCTATTAGGATTGAATTTATATTTGTTTTAAATTCATGATAGTCAAGCTGATTTTATATAGACTATCTCTTTCTTACATTTGCAAATGTTTGGATTGAGATTTATGAGAAAACCTGTTCTCAATGTAGTTATGTATAAAATGCTAGATTTGATATCTGCCTGATGTGAATGTTTTGTCTGAATAATTCTCCTAGGAATGATAGATCTTCTTTTTTACTGTAGATAAATGTAGTTTTCTGATTTAGTTGATGCAAATGCAGTATTAATTAGTATGTTGTCACTAAATTGTAATTTATTTTGTAGTATACTCTGAAGTTTAAATCTTGTGATATATATATATATATATATATATATATATATATATATATATATATATATATATATATATATATATATATATATATATATATATATATATATATATATATATATATATACAGTATATATTTTTTTTATATTGTATAATCATTTCATTTGCAGGAAATGTTCGTAATTTAAGCCCTGCTGTTTGGCAGTTACAACACCTCACCTCTCTGTACCTGAATGACAACAATCTGTCGCGAATTCCGGCCGACATTTCTCGTCTTCAACATTTACACCATCTTGACCTGTCATGTAACAAACTCCGAAGTCTCCCTGCAGAAATTGGAGATCTTACTCGTCTCAAGTAAGAACGAGAGGGAATAAATGCTTGTGTTTGTATTATGAAAAAAAAAAAAAAAGGAAATATTTTTTGTAATTGGTAGTTTTATATAGGTTTTATATCAGGGCTGTAGAGGCGTAGGTAGTTTTGGTGGTGGTTGAGTGGTCCATAAAAATTCTATATGAAAAAATTGAATGAACTCCAACCTCCTGATAAATATTTCCATATGATCTCCAGTCAAAATATATTTTGGGAAAATGTTTTCTTTCCAAGGTTCAGATTGTAGATTCTTGAATTTATCTTCAAATGTCAATTATTATTATTATTATTATTATTATTATTATTTTTTTAATACCAGTGTTTTGTTTCATTCATTTAATTCTTATCATTTTGTAAGATACTGTTATTGTAACTCAAATAATAGAGTTAATTTGTTTGCTTGGGGAAACTCGTTAACTTGATCACTCGTGAATAGGGCAATTCAAAGGAGGTATTTTTTATTATAATAAAAGAGTAAACAGATTAAAAGTTTTTGTCTTTAATTAGAGAATCATTAAGCTTCATCATATCTCTTTAAAACCATTAGTGTATGTGTTAGTGTATCTGTTTTATTAGGATATGGCAAATTTTATCTAGTATGAAAATAATAAGGATGGAGATATATTTTTCGATTGTTTGAAAATATGGATCAGGACTATATGATATTTTTCTTTGGTTTGCTAAGTACTTAATGTTAGTAATACATGCCAAAAGTCACAATTTTCATAGATTAACAATATGATTAAATTTGTAATAGGTTAATTTGAATAATAGCCTGATTTTTCACTTAGTGAATTTCATTTGATTTGCTTTTCAACTTTATACACTTAATGAGTTGAAGTCTGATATTTCGTATCCATGCACCACATTTTATTTAATATTTGGTTAAAGCGGCCAACTAGGTCAATATTAGCAAACCTATTACTAATGAATTGTAGGATTTCTTTTGCTCTTGTTTTTTTCGGTTTCATAATCTCAGCTTACATAAACTTTTAATGGTGGTTTGTGATTATGAAGTGAAAATGTTTGCTTTTATATCTCTGGTATTTATTCAAACACAACTACATTATGGTTTAAGTATTATACTTTGACAAAGTTTGTTTTAAAATATACTTTTTAAAGTTTGAGAAATATATTATTCGTAAGAGAGATCAATTTAAATATGAATTATTCTTTAAGGATTTTTTATTGATTTAAAAAGGGGGGAGAAAAAAATTAAATGCATACTAGTAAATGGTATATGTACAAGAATCTTATGAACTATTGATTTTGCATAAGTTGGAAAGAGAGTTTTAAAGTAAATTAAATGTCCTTGTGTAGTTTGTAACTGGGGTCACTGCAAGCTTACATATATCTTTAAATGTCTTCTGAAGTAAGTAAAGGATCAGTTAAAAAGAAGAATTTCTTTATCAAAAATTAAATCTTGTATTATTGTAAGACTTCTTCAATTTTGGAATATGGGAAGCTGTTTACATTATTTATTCCAATAATGAAGAAATGATATTGTGAAAGCAAATTCCCCATGTACATGGGTATCAATATTTGTTTTATAATTTCTCTTGATCTTTAAGGGTAGTGGAGAGGTGTAGCCAGTTGGCATAAATCAGTTGTGAAGATTTTTTTTATGAAAGCGAACTTGTTGTTTTAAGTCTTTTTGCCTGTTTAATAAAACAGTGAAGCAAACCAGTTGTGAGATCTTTTGATTAGACGGAGAACTGATGGTTTGAATTTTGGGATGTCAGCCCCGTCATCAAGGGGGTTTATTCTTTTTTTGTTTATATCTAGTAAAAAATGCTCCTTACAGAGATTTGCTTCGACTCATTATTCTTTAACTCATTATACTCATTTAACTCATTATTTAAGTCATTAACTCATTATACAGTATGACTGGGACAGTCTCGATGGGCCCTTGTGGCTTCTTACTGTCTCTATTTTCCTATGTTCCTATGTTCTTAAAGTTGCTCCTTAGTTGAAGGGATTTTAAGTATTTCGTTAATTATTATTAGTAAATATGTTAATTAATTGGATTTGCTCTATAATTAAATCTTTATTATTGAGATTATCCTTAATAAGATATACTATTTATTTCATTAGTAATTTTTTATTAACTTTTTAAAAATTTTCAATATTTTTAGTAAACTTTAAGAGGGTTTTCTAACTTTGTCATTCATTCTTAATAAGCCTACTCATTAAGATTTATTATATTTCTCATTATTCTTAAAGATGCTCCTTAAAATGATGCAATTTATCATTAAATATCAGACAACAAGCTCATTAAAGTGATTTTCTAATGATTAATTTACAAATTTCTTTTTATTTTCAGAGAGCTATTACTCAATCACAACCAACTAAGAGTTCTTCCTTATGAGTTGGGTAAGCTTTTCAATCTACAGACTATGGGCCTTCTTGGTAATCCATTATCAATTGAGATACAGACCATCTATGCAGAAGCAAATGGTACACAAAAGCTACTTACGTACATGTTGAACAGCTTAGCAGGTTAGTTTTCTTTAGTAGATGAGTGGTTTATTTTTTTCAGTAAGGTTTTGTTTTAAATTGAATTTTTTTATTTGGTTTAAATTAACAAAGTTAAAGTATCTCTTTTCACTAAATACAGGGTGTCCCTAAAAATTTGATATCGTTTGTTAATGTGATGAAATATTAAATTTTTAGGGATGCACTGTACTTAAACGTATTGGATTATGCTTAATTTTATTGATTGAATTTATAAATATTTTTTTTTTCTCTCTTTCAGGTAAGTAATGTTGTAGGACTTCTAGTGCTTGTATCTTGCAGGAAAGTTAAGCTCTCTTGGTGAATGAATGGGTTTGAGGAATGTAACAAATGTGTAAACTTATGAAAAAGAGTTAATATTTCTTAAGGATATTACCAAGTAAGATTAAGTTAGATTTTTTTGTATTACTTTATTTTCCTTGGAAAAATATTTTTTTTTTTATTCTATTTTTATTTCTTGTCCGTATTCGGTACATGAGTGGGGGTTGGGGCTACTGTTTAATCAATGATTATTAAATCTTAAATTTCATTTTTATGAAAATGCTCTTAAAAGTTCCTGTAAATTTTAACTGAATTCCCTCTTGAGTAAATAATTTTCCCTACACAATTTAAACACATTTTGTGATGACTCTCGTCTCCATCTCCAAGATGCTTATCTTGATCGTGTGGCTAGTGCGACGTAAAGGAGTTTCCTTACCTTTCCCAGCCCCAAAGTTTGTATTTATTTTGATTCCAATAACTGAATAGCGTGAACGGGAATTCATCTCGTGAACCTTGACGTGGCAAGCAAGGGGGAAATCATTTCGCTATGTCCCCCTTGGGACATATTGGATTTCATAAATTGCGATTATTATGTGTTGGTATCATTTTAAGTTGGTATTTTGAATTTTTTTTTTTAACATATGTTTATTTGTCTTTGTTGTTTCTCTATGTAATTCGATCAATAATTCCAATTTTATATGGTCATTTTTATTTAAAATATTTTTTTTTTTTTTATTATTTCATAGTTTATATCGTAACAAAATCACAGTAAATTTGAGACCTTTATTTGGCTATCCAACTTTTGATATCTTGATATAAAAAGGGATTTTTTTATTGTAAAGAAATATGTAGAGAATATATAATAATAATTTTAAAAAAATAATTTTTAATTTACATTAGGTAAAATATGGTCCTTTTTGTAAAATATATTTATAGTATTTTTCAGTTTTTAAACTTTAAGTCAGTGATAATATACTCAAAACTTATAAATTTCTGAATTTTAAATAAATATAAATTTTTGTAAATTGATACAGTTAGTTATAATTAGCCAAAGTACTTTAGTACTTTTTTGTAGTTACGAAATTTATGTATAAATCAAACGCATCAAGTGATTGATAAATAAAACCCTTTATTTAATGATTATGAAGCATTATTATTTTGTTAATATTTATATCGTGGAACTCTGCCTAAAATTTTAAGTACTGAAGTACTTAAAATTTTTTTTTTTTTGGGTGTGTTACAGGTAGTTTGTGTATGCAAAATGTCTTTATGGAGTGTTTTATTGTGGGATGTATAAACGTTTTATTACTTCGAATATTTATAATTACTCTTCAGACCTTGAGTTGCTTCAGTAGTAGTTTTTGATATTTAAACGCTTTACAGAATAATTTTCATTAGCTGTAAGAGTAATATTGTTTGTAAAACTTATATATTAATTAAGGTATGTCAGTAGTATAAAGTGTTTTAGAATTCACTTTTGTGTAAAATAGAAAGTTTTAGTTGGTTTAAAGCTTTTAACTTATGTCAGTGTAACATACCTAAAAAGGTTGGAGAAAAGGAGTACGAAAGCTGAATCAAAATTGCAAGTTTTGATTTATTATTTAATTGCATAGACAAGGGTTTTTATTTGATGTTTATTAATAAGATTTATAGAAATTTCAAAATAACCACATTTTATATCCAGTTTTAATTGCATTGTTCATTTTGTATTCGTATTGAAGTTATGTTTATCACAGTCTTACGAGAATATTTTTTTACACACAATAAGATTTAGATTAATGAATTAAATATTCAATAAATTTGGGATGGAGAGAAGGGAGACTCTTCATAGTTGATCTTTATACGAAATATTTTTTACTCAGCAGAGTTTACATTTTATTATGTGGAAGATAACGAAGAAAAGAAAGATAAATTGTATAGGGTATAATGCTTTATATGTAATGGATGAAATTAAATGACTTAAGTGAAATTTAACAGGGTGAGCCAAAGTGTTATAAAGTGAAACTGAATTTTTAATTTATTTTTAAGAATTTAATTACGTCCTAAGTGGGAATAAAGTTTATATATTTAAGAATTGCGAAGAAGAAAAAATTATGGTTTGTAAAAAGAGGAGATCGGTAATAAATAAATGACTATCATGAATATGTTGAACATAATGTGGAGATAGTAGAATAAAGTTGGGCAGACCCATTTTATATTGCACTGTATAAAACAAGTTTGGGAAAGTTCCCCCCCACCCATATTCTTTTATAATGAAATTGGTGATTATTATTATTATTATTATTATTATTATTATTATTATTATTATTATTATTATTATTTGTGGTAACTGGATTTAAAAGGCTTCACGAAATTGTGTTTTGTCACAAGTGTAGTGCTTTTAAAAGGTTTGTAGTGTTTTCTTTAGGGATGGTAAAAATTTAATTTTTGCCATTGTATTTATGATAAATACAATGATTAAAGGTCCGTTTTATTTTATTTGGAAGAGTTGTTGAAAAATGCACCAAAGAAAGTGTTAAAATAAATTTTTTTTTCAAAGCTATTATTTATTATTATTATTAATTTCAGCGCCGTATCTAATTGATTTAAGGTAAATATGAAACACTACTTTTGTGTGTGAGCGTGTGCGCTTGGGGTCAGATTCAGTTATTTTAAAATTATTGAGCTTGTTTATAAAGTGATTAATTGTAAGTAGTTTATGAAGTAGAGAAGCAAAATAATGTTTTGTGACGAACAAACATAATTTTCCCCCATAGATACAAATATGAAAAATATTCCATAGTTGTGTAAGTAAAATTTCTAATATTGCTTCGTCTCTGGCTTTATCCAAAAATTTATCTTTCTGATCATGTCTCGCAGTAGTCTACGTTTCACCAACCTATCCATGTATTTAATCTTTGGATTCTGTTTCTGATAATTTCAATTAGATAAATGCTTATTGCTCGCAATGTCCTTGAAGTCATTTTTTTCTTTCAGGAAATTTTCTTTGTCAATATTTGCTCATTTTTCATTCGTTCTGTTTACAAAGTCTTCAGAGATCCTTTTGAAGATTCACACCTCAGCTGCCTGCAACCTCCTTTCATCTGCATTGCTTTAGGCCTTGCCTATTATCCATATAACAGTGTTAGACTACTTACAGCATTTAATAATTAATCTTTTACCATGTATTTATTGATGTTGCTCTTTTTAATAATTATTTTTGACTTCTCTTATTAATTTTAGTCTTGCATCCCCCATTCAAAGTAATCTCACTTTCCAGGTAGTTTTTGTCTGCTGAACAATGTTTCTGTGAATTCTAATAACCCTAGGTGATTCGTTTCTTTAACATTACTATGACCTGTTATTTTTGTACATTCAGCAAATAGCAAATGGTGAAATTTCTCTTCAGATTTGACCACGAGCACAGAATCAACAGCATATATTTATCATTATTTTGTCTAGTTAATTATTATTCCCTCTGAATGACTGATTTCTCTCAAAATTATAACAAATGTTAAACAAATCTAACCGCAGAGTAAACCTTATCGGACACCTCTTGATACATTTCCATTCTTATCAACTTGTGTAACAGCTGAAATTTGACTCTTAGAAGAGCTGCTAAATTGCTTTCAAATCTGTGATCAATTTTCCCGATTCTCTTGACATCATCAAGTTCGCGTGTTTTACTACCGGGGATTGCGGTGTTGGTAAATTTTTTTTTGTCTTTCTGCAGGCTGCAGCTCCACGATTTTAAAATTAAACTACTTTAGCTCAGATTCCACTTAAAATTCTACTTCGTATTTGGGCTTTGCAACTCTGATTATTACATCGAAAACTTTTTCATCTTTGGCAAAGCATAATTAAAGGTCACTTTTAACCTCCATAGCTGTGCTAACACACTTAAGACAACTAATGCTTTCCTTTGGCAATTAACCTAACCTACTCTAGAAATTTTAATTTTAATTTCCTTATTCTTTCCAACACTAAACGTAAAGTTTTCAGCTCTTGGCTCGTGATATTGATTTAATATTATTTATTCACGAGACTTTAGTTTCCTTTTCCTTTTAGGTTGGTAATATCAGTACTAAAAAGAAAGAAAAAATGTGAACGGTAATAAAATATTTTATGATAAATAACGAGGTTGGTGAAAATACACTAAAATTTGGTAAGCTTCCTTAAATTAGGGTAGTGTCCAGTTTTCGAATAAATTACATTTTATATATTAAAGTATTTTATCTGAATTTTTATTGAAGTATTTTTAATTGTGTTTTATTAAACTTTAATAAATGGTTCCATTGGTTGTATTGTTATTTTATGGTTGTGTTTAGCAGTCATTTTACAGTACAGACTATGACAGTTTTGGTTATCGGCAGTTAAAATCTGTTTTGA
>SEYY01019239.1:145000-155000 GCA_009176605.1 Armadillidium nasatum | reverse complement strand
ATAATAATAATAATAATAATAATAATAATAATAATAATAATAATAATAATAATAATAATAATAATATGATAATAATAATAATAATAATAATAATAAAAAAATAATAAAATGACGAGTGCTTACGTTTTAAGAAATCAGTTCATACATTGCCTTTGTGGAGGAAGGTTGTTCTCCTTTGATCTCTTCTTCAAAAATTCCACGTGATTCATATTTAATTTGTAAATTATTATTATTATTATTATTATTATTATTATTATTATTATTATTATTTATATTATTATTAATGGAAACGTAGTTTTCTAACTTATATTTTTTTTTGTCGTGCATTTTATTTAAATTTATTGAGAGATAAAAGCGACATGTGTAATTGTTTGGTTTTTGAGCCCCGATAAATGAACAATATTGACGTGGACAGGTACCGCGGGTCCTGTCTCGTCGTCAGGGAACCCTTAACAGGCCGTTCTGGCCTTGTATTTCCGACCTCTATAAACAGGAGAGGGAGACTATGTGACGAACACTGTACCAGATTTGGGATGGGCTCGTGGCCCCAGTGTCCTTCCAGAAGGATTGGGCCTCCATTGGCATCGGTGATCACACATGGTGTAGGGATGTTCGACAGGGCTTCCCCGCTCATTGGTGCGCCGATTTTTTCCTTTGTATCACCTTACAGACAGGGGCTGCCAGTCCCTAATCATCCCCACTCCCATCACCATCCTCCCCCACCGCCTCCACCACATAATCGAGCTTTATGTGGTCCATTGTGGCAAAATAGACCTACTTGTCGTTGGGCTTCATCTGAAGTTCTTAGAGAGGAAAGCCCGGTTTCGACTAAGGGTAACGATGAAGTTGAGTGCTTTTCCCGACTAGCGCTAAATGCTGAGGAAGAGACCAATTGTAGGGAGGAGACTTCGAAATTAGAAACTAGAGAAGGGTCACTTTCGCCTCTGAATTCATCTCCTCCTTCCAGCGATGCGGTTTCAGTCACGTCGGATGATGGAGGTGCAATTACTTTGCCTCGAATAATCAAACCCCGCAAGCGACGGAAAAAGGACAGGAAACCGCCACCTCCACCTCCACCTGCACCAGCACCTCCACCAGAAGACGTTTCTTCAAAATCCGTTCCTAGTACTGGGGGAAAGCAACCAGGACCACTCATTCGAGAAGAGTCTAGTAGCTCCCCGTGCTGTTCACAGTGTTCATCTCCGTTACTTTTCCCAACACCACCTTCATCCCCATCAGTAGCTACCTCCTCCTGTAGTGAAGACGAGGCTGTTACTTTATGGTCATCTATGACTGGAGTATCTGACCCAAAGGGAGTTTTAGTTCGATCTTACAGTGCGCCGCAGCACGCAGCCCCATTTGTATCACGGGTAAGAATATCATCTTCTGTGACTCCATGTAGAGGACCCTTTAACTTCGGAGAATTTAGAGCTCCTCCCCGCACTAGGCATTTCTCTACACCTCCTACGTTAACGAGAAGTCTTCCGAACAGCCCTCGAAGGAAAGCACCGTCAGAAAGTGAAGTTAAATTTCTTCGGGAGTGTGCAGGTAAATATTGATTTTGGGTATCTCGTGTCTTGGATTTTGTTTAAATTATATTTTATTTAAAGAAAGGGTCTTTATCTGTATTTGGAGATCTCTATGTATTAATGAATGAAATTTTGTTGTTGTTGTTGTTGTTGTTTGGTTTGGTTTTATTGGGGGTAAATTTTTTTTTTTTTTTTGCACCTCTTTCTTCTAGCTGTATTTTCACCCTTTTTCTTCTTATACTTAAACATAGTTTTTCTTTTGTGAGATTTTAAGTTTTTGTTAATTTACTACTATGAAAAATGAAGCTGTGTTTGTTTGTCAATGGATTATGAATTTTGCTTTGCTTGCACAATTTTAAACTTCAATAGTGAAGATTCTTATTAGGAGTGTGATTACGAAGATCGCCTTGAGGATCGGCTTGGCCGATACCAAATATCTCTCTCAATGTATGTATGTGTGTACCTAGGTAGGTGTACATGATAAGAGTGTGCGTTCGTGTAGTGTACTTTAATGTACATCTGTTGACATACATGATGCGTTCAGCCATTATTTGGTTATTTGGAACACGAATTAAAAAAAAAAAAAGAGAAATCTATAATAACGGGATTAAGGTTTTAAATAATAATAATAATAATAATGAATAGTAATAATTTACAGTATAATAATAATTGTCGTATAATATAATTTAACCGAATTATAATTTTCATTGAAAATAATGGTAAATATTAAAAATAATAATAATTATAAAAATAATAATAATAATAATAATTAATCAAATAAAAATAAGATAATAATAATAATTAAAATAATAATAGTTAGAATTATTTTGAAATTAGTAGCATTTCTACTGAATAAAAAGGTGGATAAGTTTCGTAGAAATTGCTGAAGTTCTGTTGATGGATTGTCTAATGGTATGAAGCCGGAGTCGAAATAGATTGATCGAGGAATTGGGGAGACTTCCCCCTCCCTCCTCCCCCCTCCCCCCCTTCTTGAATCCGAGTCGTAAAAATGGTGTACTGATACCGGATTTTAAGCCGGAGCCAAGTGATTGTTTTATTTTAGACCATTGAATCCTTTAAATAATATTAGTATTTATTCTACGTTGATATATATATATATATATATATATATATATATATATATATATATATATATATATATATATATATATATATATATATATATATATATATATATATATATATATATATATATATATATTGCGCAAGGTAAATCAAGATGGGCTTTTGACCTTGGGACTATGACCGTTTTGTGTTGTGGGCAGTATAAGTCCTCCTCCTACGTAGGCTTATATAGGCCTAATATATATATATATATATATATATATATATATATATATATATATATATATATATATATATATATATATATATTATATATATATATATATAATATATATATATATATATATATATATATATATATATATATATATATCACCACACACCGGCAATTGCTTATTCAGATAGGAAATATAAATATTGTCAGAAAAGGAAACTCACGTAGGAGATGTAGGTGAACACAGAAGCAATCTTTTAAGGGTGATTGAATTCATTAGGAAAAACGGAGACAGTAAGAAGCCACACGTCCCTATCGAGACTGTCCCATTCAAGTTAAGCTGTAAAGTTGAGATAGGTACTACCTATTGAATAAGCCTAAAATTACTAATCCGTAAAATTAATGTTGATTTGCGGTGTTCCCCGCAGGTGCAAGAGCGTAAGTGTGGTAGAATGCAAGTGATAACTACTCTCGGACAACTACTTTGTAAAAGGATATTAGCCATGATCCGTCATGGGATAGTAGAAGGAAAAGTTGATTTATAAAAGTGGTTAGGGTTTTGGCAAAAGGCCAGAAATTTTTATTTAGTACGAGAATCGGAGGTCGGCGCATATGTTTAGTGAAAGTACTCATAGGTCGTTGGGTAATAGCTATGCAACGATTTAGAGCTAATTTGAAATTTTCTCTTATCAATATTTTACCTGAATGTCACATGAACAATGAATTCGAAACTTCGATTTTGGAGATTTTTTTTTTTTTTTTTTAAGTAAAAATGTGTTCACTCCATCAACGATTACGATTACCAACTCTTTATCGGACATCGAAGCGCCCACATTTCTAAAGCAGTCTTCATTTGAAGGCTTGTTATCATGAAAACTGTGTAAAGCTTCCAAATTAGGAAGGTTGATGTGACGTAAGACGTTGTTTGGACAAAGTGAAGCTGGATAGAAGGCAATAAAATATGGCTATACGTTTGTTGCTAGACTTAATAGTAATAGGTGTGATGATGTATTTATGGTGGGAAGACTAGTAGTGAAAATTGGACCATAGTGCTCTGAAATTAGTTTGAACGTTTTGAAAAGGTTACTGTAAGCAACTTGATCTTAAGCTCTTCAAATTCTTTGCACTGTACACAAATGATGTGTTAGTTGTCTTAAGGCCAAACGCTCCTTCTAGCGCATAGGCCCGCGACCGACTCCCTCCAGCAGTTTCTATTTTTGAGCTCCTCTCTTATTTTCACCTCAACTCCACCTCGCCATCTTCAGTCTTCCTCCATAATTTTTTTTCTTTCTTGCATGTTTTACTCTTCCCTTCTGTCCACACGGTGTCCATCTCACTACCTTCTTCCCCACTTCATTATTTGCCTCTCCACGGGTATTCCAAATAGTTAAATTTGGAACATTTGGCTATATATTAACTATAGGGAAAATACTATTATTTTATGTAGTTTAATTTTTAGAAGATTATTTATTTCTACAGTAACTTAACACTAGAATACTGAAGTAACCATATGTTTTATGTGGATAGCCGTGTATCTTCAGGTTGAAGTTGGTAACAGATTTAATGTTGAGAATTTTTGCTCGGAAGTTTAGACTCCCTCCATCTAACCCTAATGACGAAGCTTTAAATGTAGGGGCAAGAACCCTTTAACCGTATTCGGAACTGCGTTACTAGGTTCTAGTGTGACGATCGCGGTGGTCTTTTTTCGTGGCAGAGTTCGAAAACCGAATCCCCAATAGTGTGATTTTAAATGATCGTACTTTAAAATTTTAAGTGATATTGCGACCCCCCCCTGATTTATTGATATATATATATATATATATATATATATATATATATATATATATATATATATATATATATATATATATATATATATATATATATATATATATATATATATATATATATATATATATATATATATATATATATATATATATATATATATATATATATATATATATATATATTATATATGCGCGTGTGTTAAAATTATAAAAATTGCTTTCCTAAATAAACTCGTACGTAGGTGGTTTAACACATTTTTCTGACTTTACTTTATATTATTATTATTATTATTATTATTATTATTATTATTATTATTATTATTATTATTATTATTATTATTATTACGTTTATTTGTGCATGCTTACTCGCGTTCGGAAATTTTGGAAGTGTTTTTATTGCTCTCGCGATGGTCGCTCTGATTGGTTATTGTTTATTGAAATGACCTGTTTATATATATATATATATATATATATATATATATATATATATATATATATATTATATATATATATATATATATAATATATATATATATATATATATATATATATATATATATATATAATCAGAGAGAGGAGTGGTTAAAAGAGGGTTGATAACTGTTTCAGTATTAATGGATACGGTAATAGTGATGACCCACGCCCTCTGGTATCTTTTGCACCGATTGTTGTTCTATTGTCATTCATTTTATCATTTGTGTGTGTGTGAATTGTTTTGAGAGGATTGTTTTGGCGCGTGCCCGATTAGCTACAATGAAACGTGGACCTTTTGTTTAAAGTCTTGCTGGAGTGGTGGAGGCTAAAACATAATAAATAAATAAATATACACAAAAAACGGAGAGAATAATGGGGGAGGGGGGAATAATTGTTGACTGTGTTTCACCAAGCATTGTGGATCTTTATTAGGGGCCAACTATTTCGCATAGATACTACTGAAATAGCCAATGAAAGGTGGAAACTGAACATATTTGTTCGTTACTGTATTCTAGAGTTCTAGACTGTGAACCTTTTTGTAGTCTTATCTTGCAGGCTTTTAATTAAATCAATTTATCTGCTTGAAAAGACCAAAGAAGGAGAGATGGCCAAAGTGTTCAAACTCTGCAAGTTTTAAAGGTTGTAGTAATGTATAGGCTGTGATCTTTCATGTTTGTGTGTGTGTGTGTTAGTAGGGTGGAGGGGTGTCTAGTGTTATAACGTTGCAAAAGAGAGAGGTTCTCATTTCTGGCGTTACCTATCTCGACTACAAGCTGTACTAAAAAAAATTTTTTTTGTTACATTTTCAATTTTTGGTATCAACTTATTAATGAGGGAACTTAAGACACTTGTATACGTTACAAAGATGTAAAGGAGGGAATAAAAAAAAAAAAAAGAAGCGAATTTGCGTTGCTTAATAATTCATATGTAGGCAACCACCTAAAGTTAGGTTGAATAAAAATATTGGGCCTATTTTAAGTTTACACTGAACTTTTTTTTTTGTTACTCACATGGACGTACATCCATCTCTGATAACAATGGTATTCGGTCATCAGTGTTTCAGTAATATTTCAATTTTAATACGCGAAATGGCCTAATTTGCTGCTCTATTAGCTGAAACCTAAATTCTAGCATATATTACTACTAGTATTATATTAGTACTATTATTACTACTTTCATCTACTATGAGTAAAATTATTAAATTAATACTTACTACTTTACATATTAATTATTATTACTATTATTTATTTTTAATAAATACTTAATAAATTATAGCTAAAATATATATAATAATATAAAATATAATTATTAATATATATTTATATTATATATTTATTATATTATTATTTATTATTATTATAGCCTCTCAATAAACTTTTATTATATTATTATTAATATATATAATAATACTATATTATATATTAAATTTATTTATAATATAAAATTAAAATATACTTAAATATTATTACTAAGTATATTATTATTTATTAAAAATAAAAAAAACATTATATAATATTTATATAATAATATATAATAATATTATATATATATATATATATATATATATATATATATATATATATATATATATATTTATTATCTTATATATATATATTATTATTATTATATATATATATAATATATAGTATATATATATATATATATATATATATATATATATATATATATATATATATATATATATATATATATATATATATATATATATATATATATATATATTATTATTTATTATATATTATATATATTATTATATTATATATATATATATTTATTATATATTATTATTATTTTATTATTGTATTAGTAGTAGTTAGTTAAATTTGTTTCCGTGTATAAGTATACGTGGTTATATATATCAAATAGATATATATATATATATATATATATATATATATATATATATATATATATATATATATACAAATAAGTATGTTTTAAAGTATGATATTATGGGGATTTGAACCCTTGTCCTTAAGGTGGTAAGACAGTGTTACCTCTGTACTACTACAGTACAAAAGAAAATCGCAGTGAGAAACCTCATTAAGAACTTACTGCGCAAACTAACTCAAAGGATCCCCTCAACTGCACTAGGAGACCCAGGGGAACAGGTACAGTTACAACCCCCTTTCACTCGTAGACTAAGGTGATCATATTTTTCTGACCAAAAATCGGGACTCTTCTGAACATTGCTCCCCCCCCCCCACAAATACCCTACTCGTAAGGGTTTTAAGGGATGTATAAAGAAGGGTGAGTTTTATTATAAAGAAGAAACACGATTGTTTTCAAAAACAGTTATATGGTTTATTAGTTAAGGACATTCTACAAAAAAAAAAAAAAAAAAAAAAAAAAAAAAAAAAAAAAAAATAATAATAATAATAATACTAATGCATTTTTGCTATCTAATTTAAACAAAAGTTTTATAAAATAGTATTATCCGTCCCGCTTTACCTTCTAAAAAAATCTGGACGGATGGTCACCTTATCGTAGACTATTATATACGCAATACTTTTAACTCTACTAAACCACCCACAGACTAATGTGTACAAATAGGTACCCTAGCCCGAGTGTAGTCGGGGGGGATCATTTAAGTTAGTCTGCGCTGCAAATTGTTCACGAGCTTTCTCATTGCGATTTTTTTTGTACTGTCTCGGTACATAGGTAACATTATCTTACCAGCTTAAGCGTAAGGGTTCGAATCCCATAGCAGCAGAATTTAAATATTATTTGTATACATTAGTCTGTGAGTGGCTTAGCAAACCTAAAAATTTTGTATATATATATATATATATATATATATATATATATATATATATATATATATATATATATATATATATATATATATATATATATATATATATATATATATATATATATATATATATTATTTTCTTGAACCTCAGGTGTAATGAGACCGATTTTTCTTACTGTCAATGAGTCAGACTTGGAGGTAATTCCTTTCGGATTCAAATTTTTTTTTTTTTTTTTTTTTTTTTTATGATAATTAATTTTTTTTTTTTTTTTTTTTTTTTTTTTTTTTTTTTTTTTTTTTTTTTTTTTTTTTATTTATTTTTGTTTTAAAAGGGATTTCTTTTAACCTTGTTCTCATCCCGCCCACGGGATTGTCTTTCGTCTCCATGGATGAGGTGGAAGAAAGTTATTGGTGGTGAGGGGGGATGGGGTGGGGTGGGGATTGTGATAGTTCCTTGAAACTGAGTTGCGGTTTTAGCATTTTTTTGGTGTGTGTGTGTGAGAGAGATTGAAAAGTCTTAGGCCCCAACAGGATTATATTCCCATTGTTGTGTCTTCGGTAGGATTAATTTTTATGCGGTGTATCCTCAGTAATTTTTTTTTTTTTTTTAAATGAAATGCATTATCTTCTCGTGAAGGAGGCGAGGACTATGTAATCAAAGGCAAGAAGAAATTTACATGCAAACTTGTATGCCTTCTTTCAGAAGTATACTTCTGCTTCAATTTAACTTGTTTACGCGAGTCGTCGTCATCGTCGTCATATTTTCATCACTTAATCGTTTAGGTATTTCATTGTTGAAGAGTTAACTTGTACAACTGAAATGAGTAAGGATTCCAACTTCGTCAAGGAGCGAGCGACAGGTATCTACAATCACCTCGCTCACCGATCGAATTTGAGGATTTCTGAAAGATATTCGAAAAAGAAAGAAAAGCGAATAATAGAAGTACTTTGTTCTTTTTATTATTGCAACTTCCAATCCTTTTAGGAGTGTTACACATACACACGCGCGTACTTACACACACACACACACAGACTCACATATATACGCACAAATTCAGGATTTCATTTGGTTAGCTCAACTCGACCATGGTCTTATAATTTAATCCTTCGAAATACTTTTGTTGTTAAAATTTTGAATTTAGGATTTCTTTAATTTTAAATTTTTTTTTTTTTTTTTTTTTTGGAGGGGGGATGAATAAATTTGCCCTCCCCCTCCCCTTTTCCGTTCCGGTAACCCCTACTTCCTTTGATGAAACTCTCCTTCCTTTTTCTTCACTCTCTCCTTCCTGTCTGGAGTTCTTTTTTTTCCAGGCTTCACCAAATGTAGGTGACCCACCTATTGCTGGCGGTGACGTCTCATTCTCATATCATATATATATATATATATATATATATATATATATATATATATATATATATATATATATATATATATATATATATATATATATATATATATATATATATATATATATATATATATATATATATATAATAATAATAAATTTTTTATTTTAAATATTAGTCGTATTATTTATTATATTATTATTTATTATTATTATATATTATTATTATTATTATTATTATTATTATATTATTATTATTATTACGAAATGATTGTAATTAAAATTTTATTTTTATTTTATATATATATATATATATATATATATATATATATATATATATATATATATATATATTATATATATATATATATATATATATATATATATATATATATATATATATATATATATATATATATATATATATATATATATATATATATATATATATATATATATATATATATATATATATACACACACATAGTATAAGTATTTATGGGACATCCGGACTTTATTATATGGTGTGTTTTAAAATCAATTTAGTGATATTAATAAGAAACCATAATTATAATTTTTTTATTATAGATTACGAGTTGCTTAGGCCTTTTCACTTTGAGCTTCATTTATTGTTTTATTATTTATTATTATTGTTATCAATGAATGGTACGTAAGTTTGAAAGTTTTTATTTATTTATTGAAAATTTAATTATAGTTTTATAATTGATTATGTATCTCTAGTTTTCATACCTCAGGACTAGGTTAGGTTAGGTTAACATTGTTTA
>SEYY01019239.1:132500-140000 GCA_009176605.1 Armadillidium nasatum | reverse complement strand
TTGTGATGCCAAATATATAAAGATTGCAGCAAATGGAGGTCCAACTCGTGCTCAAAATCAGAAATTTTAAAACTTGAATCTTGTTTTGGGTGATTTAATTGGAGATAATGAGAGTTAATAGCAGAATAGAGGTGGGGGAGGGGGTGCAATTTTACTGGTCCAAAGTTTTGAAGCAAACGCCTTTGCGCTCAGCAATGCAGGTTCAAAGACTTCGAGTAGTCTTTCCAATATAGGTAGCATCACAGTTGCCATTTGCTGGAATCTTTATATATTTGGCATTACAAACCTAAATTGAATGAAAATTTACATTGTGAAGTGAGATTTCGACATATGATAGAACTTCTGTCACATTATTATATATATATATATATATATATATATATATATATATATATATATATATATATATATATATATATATATAATATATATATATATATATATATATATATATATATATATATATATATATATATATATATAATACTGTTATTATTTTAATCACTATATTTTGTTCATTCTATTGTTAGCATTGAGAATGGGTCGAAGGAGTTTTCTCGCCCGAAAATAGTCGGCAGTAAATTTCTTAAAAAATGTATGTTTGTTATGATCCTTTTTGGCAGTTATAAAGTTCCGCCTTATAGAAAAAAGGTGCTCATATCAACTGTTCTACTTAATAATATATATATGATATATATATATATATATATATATTATATATATATATATATAATATATATATATATATATATATAATATATATATATATATATATATATATATATATATATATATATATATATATATATATATATATATATATATATAAAATGACAAAGAATGCCACCTGTCTGGTCGAGAAAGCTGACCCCTTTTTAGGCTTCGCATTGTTGTTTTTGTTGCTGTTGCTTCTCGTCCTTTATAGCAGGAGTAAAGATAGTGCCAGAGGTCTTAAAATTTCTTCGCTGAATGGGGTGGCATTGAGGGTTAGGGGTAGTTGAGGGGGGGGTGGTCATCGATGCATAGATTTGTGACCTCAAGAAATTGTTTTTATTCTCATCTTAAAACTAATATTTTTTCTTCATTTAATTTATATTTAATTGGTGAGGAAGGGCATGCTTGACCACTCGAAGAGGGAAGGCATGTCCCATTGGGCATATTATTATTATTAAAACATTTAGTATAAGCAGTTATTATTATTATTACTAATATACATACATTAAAATACTTTAACGTAACAATGACTAACTTTGCATATAATTAGATTTTAGAATTTATTATTATTATTATTATTATTATTTTATTATTATTATTATTATTATTATTATGAGGTTTTAACTGTACGGTACCCATTTAAAATTATAAGGTAACGAATCCAAGGTAAACCTTCTGCTCTTCTGTGTTTTAGATAACGGACATTTTTTTTTTCATAAATCTCTCGGAAAACGGGGTTATGGGGGGGGGGGGGGGGGGGGGGGGGGTATGTTTAGTTTTTGGTTTGGATGTTTTTTTTTTTTTTTTTTATTTAATCAATAAAATTGAAGGGTAAAATGTACCGTTTAATAAGATGTAGGCGGTTTTTTTTTTTATTTAAAAAAAAAAAAAAACTTTTGTTACGAATAAATATACCGTTTTTTTAAAGTGAGGTCTTATCGCTCTCTATGGATGAGAGTGGGTGTTGAATCGGTGATGTTTTATTATTACTATTTTATTATTATTATTATTATTATTATTATTATTTTTATTATTATTATTATTTATGATTATTTATTATTATTTAGATTTACTATCAATTCTTCTATATTTCTAGTAATAGCTAACGAAATTTAAGTAGTCAGTTCTCTCTCTCTCAGGTCTCGCTATATATATATATATATATATATATATATATATATATATATATAATATATATATATATATATATATATATATATATATATATATATATATATATATATATATATATATATATATATATATATATAAAAAGAATGTATCTTACAAACGAATTTCATTGTTAAAATTCCAAATATTTATTCTTTAATAATAATAATAATAATAATAATAATAATAATAATAATAATAATGATGATGAACGGATTAATATGACATGATTGTACGGTACAGTAACGTATGATAAGGAATTGGGACCCTTGATATGAAGAATGAAATGACAGAAGAGGGTTTACAACCCCAAAAACTCTGCGAAGATTATCTTCATTAGTGATAGGAAGATTAAGAATTAATAAACTGTAAAAAGTATATTTTTAAAATCTTCATTATTTTAATTAATATGACAATTTTTATAAGTAGTGATGGATCGGATGTTGTTTTCTCATTTGCGGATGCGGATGTTTAATTTTGATAAGGATGCAAATGCGTATGCCATCACTATATATATATATATATATATATATATATATATATATATATATATATATATATATATATATATATATATATATATATATATATATATATATATATATTTATTATTTATTTTATATTTTATTGGATTGTATATTTACAATTATAAGGGCTTCAAAATCTTTTAAGTCTTTTCAGAATTATGAAAAAAATGTTATAAGCCCAAAACTGACGAACTATCGAATTATTAAATTTTTTTTTTAAATCTACCTTTTCGGACAAAAAAAAAAAAAAATTTTTTTTTTTTTTTTTTTTTTTGGTAGGTGTATAGAGGAGGGATGGGGACTACAAATTCCTCTCTATACTTTATTCGATGCAACTCCTCGTTGGTTTCGAGATATAGCCTCTCATAAAAGGTCCATTTTTGACCAAATTTCAAAAATTCCCAAAAGTTAATAAATAGCATTTGATAATGCACTAAATAAAAGTTGTTGCCCTGTCCCTCCTCTAAACAATATCCAAAAATAAAAAAATTAGTAAAAAAAGTTTTTTTTTTTTTTTTTTTTAATTATTTCCTTCTCCGGAAGGGTACGATATTTGCCAAAAAAAAAAAAAAAAAAAAAAAAAAAAAAAAAAAAATATATATATATATATATATATATAATATATATATATATATATATATATATATATATATATATATATATATATATATATATATATATATATATATATATATATATTATCAAAAGACGTGATATCAAAAATCTGTTCCCACTAATACAAGAAGTTAGGGCTAAGATTAGTGTTAAATTTTCAGCTCATGTGGACCAGTAGTTTGACCCCGCTATTCATTTTTTTTCAACTTTGGGTCCAAATAACTTTCAAACCGTTATAGGCTTAGAAAAATGCTCGTAATCAACTCAGAATTTCTGGAAAAATGCATATACCTTGGAAATTTCATTTCAATCAGTAAAATGATAAAAAAAAATTTTCAAACAAAATATAAAAAAAACTAAGATTTTCTTGTTTTTTCAATATTTTCTTTTTTCTGTGTTTCTTTTGACCGTTCCTTTTCTGCTAGTGAATGTTTATCTTTGTGTTTTGATTTTAGATACTCCATAAAGATTTGGTTGAAAATTTTTTACTTGGGGCACACGGAGGTCCCCTTCTAATTTCCTGACTGCAGATGTTACATTTAGCTATTTCGAGCCTATCCTGAAACATTGTAAAGTACTCCCATACTGCTGAAGCTGATCTTTTAGCCATATTGACTGAAAGTATAAACAAAAATAATTATTTTGAAATAATGTAGATAAAGTTTACAAGTTTGATACATGGCAATAAAATAACTATGTAGAAATACAGGTTGTACTGATAAATTTATATCTTACTTTTTTTCAAACTTTACCTTAGGGTCTTAGTTAGGTAAACCTGTTGAATCACTATTGTTAATCGGAAATTTTTTAAAAATTTTTTGTACTTTTTAAAATTTTTATTATACAAAATCTGTAATTTTCTTAAATTTTTTTTCGGAGGAAATGCATATAATCATATTAATTTAAGTAAATGTTGGCTATTCTACTCCTTCCTTATAATTAAATAAACCTCAATTAAATTTATATATAATTTTCTTTAACCTAAAATTTCAGTGCTTTTGACCTCTTTTACATATTTTAGGCAACCCCGTCATAACCCCGTTCTGTCCATAGTAACCCAGCTATGCGTTTATATATATCAAAGTAATGTTTATATGAACATCTTCAATGAGTTTATAAATATTTTGGTTAGACATTTGGATGACGACGAACTCCTTACTGCCTATTTTCAGCAGGATGGCTCCACTTGCTACACTTTCAACGTCAGCATGTACAAAATGGAATCCATCTTTGAAAAGGGGGTCATTACCAAGGGACTTTTCCCATCAAGGTAGCCTGACCTCTTCCCGCCGGATTTCATCCTATGAGACATGCTGAAAAGGAAAGTGTATATCGCATCTGAAAGACAGAATTCAGAAGCAAATGACGCCCTAGACTACAAATATGTTGGCGACAACCTTCCGTAACATGGAAAAGCGTGTGCAGACATGCATTATTCATGCTAATGGCAATCAATTGCAACACGGTGTGACGTCACTAAGATTCTCACACACCAAGATTTGTTGGTTGGCAAATTTTATTAATTTTTTGACCACTTGTTTTGATATCTATAAGCTCTCATATCTAGGGCCAAGAGCGAGCGGAACACCCTGCGTGTAATAGTATCTTCAGAATATTGATTTTAAAAAATTTAATATGGGAGAAACATGGACTGATATGCAAAAGTTTAGTACTTTAAAATTTAAGAGTTCTTAAATTGTGATGCAGAAGGTCTTTTCTTCAGTTTCTGCAGTAATTCGATTTTATTTTGGCAATGAATAGTTGGCCTCACTATTTAACAGTCTTTCACTCTCAGTAGAAGAAAGTGGAACAGAGAGAGATTTATAAGACAATACACGTATAACAATCGGCAGAAAATTGACGATTGTTAAAAAGACTATTTTGCCGATGACGATTAATCGTCCCGTCTCTAATCTTCATATTGACTAACTGCTTCGAAACTTTCATTACTACATAGTAATGAAAGTATTATTTCAAAGTTTAAATATTTATTAATTAAAAAAAAATTTTCGTTTTTTTTAAATTTATTTTAATTATTATTATTATTATTATTATTATTATTATTATTATTATTATTATTATTATTATTATTATTATTATTATTTATTATTATTATTATTTATAATTATTATTATTATTATTATTATTATTATTATTATTATTATTTATTATTATTTATTATTCTTTTTTGTGATTGAATACTTCTTAAAGATGTCATTTTGGATATATATAATATATATATATATATATATATATATATATATATATATATATATATATATATATATATATATATATATATATATTATATATATATTAATGCATTTGGGCTCACATTGTATTGTAATAAAAGTTCCTTTACCTTCTTCTGACCAAGCATTGTTTTTTAGATGCTTTTAATAAACCTGGTGATATTATTGAACGTAATCATCGTTGGGCACTGTGCCAATCGATGTAGGCTCTGTGTAGGATTTTTTTAAAATGATGCCATTTGGATGCTAAAGTCGTAGTTTTTTTTTTTTTTTTTTTTTAAAGTAAATTTTTTTTTTTTTTTTTTTTTTTTTTTATATTTTTTTTTATTTGTTATTTTTATTATTTATTATATTATTATATTATTATTTATTTATTTATTTATTTATTTATTTATTATTTTAATAACTATCATTATGAAAGCATTGATATTTGTAGTGATGATAAAAAAATATTGTCCGTGATTTTGGACAATTTACTGGCAAGCCGACTATATATATATATATATATATATATATATATATAATAATATATATATATAATATATATATATATATATATATATATATATATATATATATATATATATATATATATATATATATATTATATATATATATATATATATATATATATATATATATATATATATATATAATTCGTAGGAAAGGCGTATCTAAAGTGTGTGTGTGTGTGTTTGTTTTTGTTACAGCGTTTAGAGAAATATCACCTCACTTACGAAAGCGCTTTCCGCTTCGTTCGTGCTCCTTTCCTTTCTTCACTTTCGAATCGTCATTGTGAAATTACTAATCGTGTGTGTGTGTTTGTGCGTGTAGTGTGTGGGTGTGTTTTTGTATGTGTGTGAGTGGGTTAGTGGATCATCTTAAGGATTAAAACAGTTTTATATAATTTTATTAATTTTATTTGTTTACAAAGAAGGAGGGATACCAATTAAGGCCTTTAATTGTGGGAGTTAGGAGGAAGGGGAAATGGGATGGGAATGGGGTGGAGGAGGGGGAAAGGAAAAAGAAAACCAGATATAAATATGTTCATTCTCTGTTCTGTAAAAATTAAAGTATTAGGAATTTTTCACCTTGACGTTAAAAATTTATTCTCTCTCTCGCACGCGCGCGCGCGCACAAAAAAAATCTAGGTTTATCTGCATCCCTGGAAATACGTTAAGAATTTTTTTTATTCACAGAAGTAGAGGGTAATAGTGATATATATATATATATATATATATATATATATATATATATATATATATATATATATATATATATATATATATATATATATATATATATATATATATATATATATATATATATATATATATATATATATATATATATAATATATTCGTCGCAACAGTTAACGTTGCTTGTATTTGGCTGGTTTCTCCTGTAGCCCAGGAGCACCCCATCAGAGTGCTATGTATCCCCAGTTGGGGTTCCCTGCACCATTCTACGGATTCAAATAGGTATCTTTATAGATCGCAGGGCTTTGTAGCCCTGATACCTCCCCCCCCCCAATTTAATTTTAATATATATAGAAAATTGATTTTAAAAAATTTAGAAATTTGTACTCTTTCATTGATATATATTTTCTTAGTTGAAAAAAATAAAATTCGAAACACTTCTTAACTTTGTTGTATACTCTTTTATATCATTTTTTTTTGTTTTTTTGGAGGAACAAATGAGAATGGAAATGAATGAAAAGCGAACAAAACCTTGGAAGAACATTATTTTGTAATAGGAAAGGAAAAGAAATGATAAAATAAAGAGGTCGCTTCATCAATAACGTGTGAAAGGAGGGAGACTCGAGATATGCCAAGTGAAACGTTAAGGAAAGACGAAAGAGCTTCAAGCATCTGCTATTTATATATACGACATCAAATTTAATTGATTCTTACACACCTTTCTTCAATTTATAAGGGTAGATGGAAAACGTGATGGTAGGGATGGATGTCTACAATCGACCTGTTACCCTCCGCTTGATTAGACATACTTCCGATATTTAGATGATCAATAGAAGCTGATTAATTCAAAGATATTAGATAGAATTGAAGTGTAATATAAAGATCTGTTGTGATTATCCAATATAGATTGGTAGTTAATGGTACCAGTTTGGTTTTTCTTCTTTGTACGTAACTCCAACTCCAGACAACATTTTAATATTCGGGGAAGAATTTCTTCAATGTTTCTACCTCCTTTTAGATTGT
>SEYY01019239.1:117500-122500 GCA_009176605.1 Armadillidium nasatum | reverse complement strand
TCAAGCTTTCTAAAAAGGTGTGTCTGATGATCTGTTTACTCGTTCCTCTTAGACGCACTAGACGGATACACACACACAAACACACACATACGCACACACACACATTCACACATACATTCATAATTGCTGTTAAAGTGGCATAGGATTTGGAGACTCATTTTTCCAGTTTAAAATTCCTAATACTGAAAGGTAATTTTTTTTTCCATAATGATCCGTGAAAGTTGGCGCTTTGATCTGAGGAATCGCGAATGGTGAAGGTTCGAACTCTTCATTAGGTAAAACATCCGTATAGTCTAATGACTTTGTATGGCGCATCTGATAAAATTATTAGTTTCACCTTTCCCCCCCCCCCCAGTGTAATTTCTCATGGGTTGCCTATAATAATATTAATAGTAATAATAATAATAGATTGTAGATTTGTGTAAGGGTTTTGTTTATAGTATGAATCATTATTGCGTTATATTGTAAGTTTGAAAGTAAATATTTGGGTTAGTGGTTACTGTGAGCGTAGATGTTCCGGAGAGTGATTTCAGTTTGATAGTTTTGAGAGGGAAGAATGGGGGAATGAATAGTAGGGGATGAGAAATGAAAAAAAATTGGGGGTTAAAAGGGGGGGATGGGAAGATTGACTATGGAAAGAAAGGAAGGGGAAAAAATATTGCATAAAATTCGCGTTGTGTGGATTGGGGGGGAGGAGGAGGTTGGGTGTGTGTGAGGGATGAGGGGAGGGGGGAGAGTGTTACATGAGAATAGAAAATTATATTTATGACAATGTAATTTAAAATCAAAAATGATCATTGTTGAAGAGAAGTGGAAGGGTGTGTGTTTGGGGGGGGTCGGTTGTTGAAGGGATTGGGGGTTTTAAGCTGTTTGGAGGGGGAAATATCTTCTTGGTTTTGTAGGGGTAGGGGAACTGTTTGGGGGTATTTTTTAAGTGCATTGTTCCATGAAAGCTCTTTATTTTTAAAGAATTACGTTTTCTTATAATATTGTTTTTCATATAAATTATTATTTATTATGATTATTATGGGACTCTGTGATTTTTCAGATACGAAATATTAGGCATCCGCGGATGCACCGACTTGGATGCGTTATTATTTAAATTTCTTAACAATTGGTGTAGCTCCTTTTTGAAACTTGAAAATACTTTTTTCTTTTTAAATTATTGTGTTATTTATGTCAGTAATAGTAAGTAACTGTTACCGCAAATACATTTAAAAGTCATTATTTGGTCATTAGTTTAAACCTACAACGTCTCTTCCAAAAATAACAGTTGTGATGTACTTCATTTATTTTAGGCCCATTGTTATATAGTGCTGTTTTAACTGGTTTTCTTACACAGTTGCATTATTTCCCTGAATGATATTGTACCTTAATGTGGTCATATGTCGTTTATTATAATTCCATTGTTCCTATTTTTTTTTCATACTCACACACATACACATACACATTTCATGCCGCGTCCACATATATATTTTGAGTCACCGATTTTTAGCTAAGAGAGCAGTTGTGCCAGATTCTACCGATTATATGGTTCTCATTAATGGGATTATCCACATTATGTCCTTATAATGCTGCTGCACTCAATATCTAGGGTGTACCTATATCTTATGATCCCATAACCTACTAGTTTGAATTCATATTTGGTTATATGTTCGTGTGTGTGTTCAGAAATCTCCCCCCCGCGAGGTGTTTATCATTACCTACATAGTATTAGGTTTGAGGATCTCGAGAGTTTCATTTGGAGGAGGAGGAGCAGCAGGATAGCATTTCAAGGTTCAAGCTAACCTCTAGGTGTCCCTTCTTCGATGAAGGCATTTTTCCCCGTGTTTGAGGAACCGTCCCTCCTACTATAGGTATTTTTTTCACTTTGCTCCCTCCCTCCTTTCATTGTTTCGGCTATTCTTTCACCCCTCGCATTCATTCCCCGTACTCTCCCTCCCAATCTTTTTACCCCAACTTTGCTATATATATTTGTTTTGTTTTTCTCGGTTCGGATGCCTTTACTCATGTGCATTAATGATGGGGGGCTGGGGGAGGGGCGTGGTAAGAGAGAGTGTGTGTTTGTTTGCGCGGACGTGCGTGCGTGCTCGCAAGCGCGAGTGTGTGTTGTGTGTACGTGTGCGCACCTAAAGTGTGGGAGAAGTATTGAGTATTAGAACGCTTTTGCACAGGCTTTTTTTTTTTTTTTTTTTTGGTCTTTAGTATAATAATAATAATAGGTATATATTCGCTTATAAATAATTATATTAGACTATTAGATGCTCTAATAGTCTAATATTTGGTATTCTGTATTTATTTATTTTGTTTTAGAAATATTTGAATTCTATTTTAATTTTTTTTTTTTTTTTTTTTTTCTTTTTTTTTTTTTTTTTTTTTTTTTTTTAATATATATATTATATAATATATATATATATATATATATATATATATATATATATATATATATATATATATATATATATATATATATATATATATATATATATATATATATATATATATATATATATATATGCGTCAATGTAAGATTACGTTACCCCTTTCTCAAAGCTGTGGAGTCATAGTATCAAGAGTGAACTCTCCCAACTTATACGTAATGACTTCTATATATATGTAGCTCTTTTAGTTCTACTTCAGCTAACTCCTTTTACCTCCTCCAGCTTTTACCTTCTCCTTCACCTTTTCCTTCTCTTCCAGTTTTTACCTCCCCATTCTTTCAGCTTTTACCTTACCCTTTCTCCTCCTTCAGCTTTTACCTCTTCTTTCTCCTCTCCTTCAGCTTTTACTTCCACGTTCTTCAACCTTTACCTCTTCTTCCTTCAGCTTTTACCACCATCTCCTCTTTCTTCAGCTTTTACCTCATTTTTCTACAGCTTTTACCTCCTCCACCTCACTTCGTTTTCTTCATATCACATTTTCCGCTTCACTTTCATGTTCCTCCTCTTCCTTCTTCCACTTCCCTCTCCTCCACTACCTTTCGCTCTTATTCGACTTTTTCTATCGTCACTTCTCTCGACTAAGATATTCACTGTATGAAAATTCTTGGCGTAATAATAATAATTAATAATAATAATAATAATAATAATAATAATAATAATTTTGTATTAAGATATTATAGTATTTTTTTTTAGTAAGGTTTCAGATGGGCGTTGATCTTGATATTTTTAAATATATATATATATATATATATATATATATATAATATATATTATATATATATATATATATATATATATAATATATATATATATATATATATATATATATATATATATAATATATATATATGGCTTAGGTGTAGATTGTTTCTGACTTTAATATTTTTTATATCGATATTTTTTTATGTCGATATTTTATTTTAATCGATATTTTTATACCTATAATTTGCCCTAGGCTACTATGTCGTGCAAACGTTCTTGTGTACGTTAGGTCTCTTTTACGGCAAATTCTTGTGTAGGTTAGGCCTCTTTTTACGGCAATTTCGGTAGTTCAGGTTATGATAAGTCGAATTAGGTTCTGCTAGAGAAATTAAGTAATAATAATTGTGTGTATGTCAAGTGTAATAGTTCTAATTCTCGGCAAAGTTCTTGTTTATTTACGTTAGGCCTCTCCGATATTTTCGATTATCGTTATTTTCGGACAATCGAAAGTCAGAAACAATCTACACCTATATATATATATATATATATATATATATATATATATATATATATATATATATATATATATATATATATATATATATATATATATATATATATATATATATATATATATATATATATATATATATATATATATATATATATATATATATATATATATATATATATATATATATATATATATATATATATATAACGTTTTAGTGCATTTTATATCTCCCTCACTTCCCACCCTCCCTCAAATTTACCCCATCACTTCCCCCCTCCCACCCCCACCCGTTCCACAAAAATATTTCGATGAACGTCTTTTTGAGTAACAAAATCTTGCACCAGAGATTCGGTTTTGTTCAATAATGTTCATTCACTATTCATTAAATTCGTTCTGCTCCAGTTGGCATGGGAAAATTATTGAATATATATATATATATATATATATATATATATATATATATATATATATATATATATATATATATATATATATATATATATATATATATATATATATATATATATATATATATATATATATATATATATATATATATATATATATATATATATTAGGGATGGAGTGAAGTATCGGGGTATTTATTTTAGGTATCGGTATCGGTGAATTTGAAAATCTTAGTATCGGTATCGGTAAAAATTTTGGTATATGAATGGATAAAGTATCGGTATCGGTAAGTATCGGTACCTGTAAATTTTTAGGTATCGGTATCGGTAAAAATTTTGGTATCACTCCATCCCTAATATATATACATATATGTGTGTGTGTGAAATTGTAGAGCAGCCCTCGATTCTTTAAGTAACCGTAGTTGCACGTTTTTAAAGTGAGAAAAATTGTATTTTGTGGAGAAAATAAAACTAAGGACTGAATTTTGTAGAACTATTGACTGTATAAATGACCATATCGAACTAATCAGGAGTTAAAAATCTATAGAGTAGAATGATTTCTTGACTAAAAAGTTGTAGGAAAATATTGCTGACGAGTAAAAATTTTCAAGGGTGTTTATTATCTTGTGTACTAATTGAAGTCGCAACCCTCGATCTTACAAAAGACAAGAATTACCTCAGAAGCAGTTTTACTGTTATGTTAAGAGAGACAGTTAAGTTTTTCAGCCGTAGGCTTTGGTCATTTATGAGTGAGAGATTGGATGATAAATTACTGTTTACGTGGGAAGTAGAGACCAGGTTACTGTTTTTATATCGTTTACATGAAAAGGGGTGACCTATTACTGTGTTTTACGTAGTTTACATTAGGAGACTATATTACTGTTTAGATTGAAAGTAGTAGTAAGGGGGGCGCTTTCGACAGAAAAAAGTGCTTAT
>SEYY01019239.1:97500-105000 GCA_009176605.1 Armadillidium nasatum | reverse complement strand
ATATATTATTATTATTATTATTATTATAAGAATTTATTTTTTATTTCCCAATTTTTCCTACCTGAAATTCGACAAGGATTTCAAAAATATAATCTTTTTTTATGTACCTTCAGTCGTTTTTTAAATATGTTGCTGGCTCAAACCGAAGTCTGGCATATATATATATATATATATATATATATATATATATATATATATATATATATATATATATATATATATATATATATATATATATATATATATATATATATATATATATATATATATATATATATATATATATAGTCAGACTTCGGATTAACCTACGTTAATATTTAAAAAACTACAGAACGTACGTAAAAAAGGATTACATTTTTAGAATCCTTGTCGAATTTCAGGTAGGAAAAGTATAAAATGTTTAAAAAAAAATTAAAAAAAAAAAGTTTTGTATGACAATTGATGACGTAACAGACTTAAATTATGATGTAACAAACTTAAATTCGGTATTATACCGAACATATGTCTACGGGGGGCTCTGCCCCCGTACCCCCCGACCCGTGAGTGATGATGATACTGTCCACTACTTTTCCTGTCGACGATTTTGGGTATTTCCCATTTTTTCCAATTTTGAAAAAAAAACGGACATTGCCAGACATACGATTCTCGCGAGAGATAAAAATAAGCAAACTTTACTTATATAAACTTTATTATTATAAGAGTTTATTTTTTATTTCCCAATTTTTCCTACCTGAAATTCGACAAGGATTCCAAAAATATAATCCTTTTTTTTCGTACCTTCAGTAGTTTTTTAAATATTTACGTAGGTTAAACCGGTCTGGCCTATATATATATATATATATATATATATATATATATATATATATATATATATATATATATATATATATATATATATATATATATATATATATATATATATATCTATATCTATATCTATCCTCTTCCAGGAAGGGTTTTCACCCTGTCAGTGGAACCAGCATCTTTCCCCATCTGCTTTAAAAGTTTTCCCAGAGCCCTCCAAAAGATCAAGTTCTTCGGCTTGCCGGTCCCCATGCCGGTCCATGAGTCCTATCCAGACTCTTCAGGTAGGGTTTTCACCCTTTCAGTAGGACCAGCATCGTTCTCAAACCAACCTCCAAACACTCTCTTCCAGGGGTCTTCAAAAGATTGCGCTTCTCCGAGCAATGGTTCCCAATGCTGGTTCTGGAGTAGTTTCAAGCCGTTGACAGAGAAATCACAAGGCCGGATGGCTAGTCCTGTCGTCCTTGTATTTAGTTCTCTTCACATGATCCGATCCTGTCGTCGAATTTCAAACTCTTGTTTTTAAATTTCAAATTCTTATTGTTAAAGTTTAATTTTTCATTAAATGCCGAAAGTCCAATATATTGAAAGATTTGTTGCTCCTCTTAAATTTTGATATATAATAATTTTATCGAAACTTATTTAATTTATTTTATTTTAATAAAATATTTTCAAAAATTCTTTTTTTTTTTTTTTTTTTTTAGCTATTTTTTTTTTAAAATTTTGTTCAATACTGTCTTCATGCATAAACCTTCTCTCTTCTTTTCTCTCCGCAGTCTTCTTTCTGATTCTTCTCGCTTTTCTTTTCCCATCTATCTTTAGGCACATCTACTCTCGACGACGGCCGAATCATATATATATATATATATATACTATTATTATTATTATTATATATATATATATATATATATATATATATATATATATATATATATATATATATAATTTTTTTAATTTGGATTTTGGTGAAGTGCAGATTCATTGATTGGAGAGGCCTAATTGCTGTCAAAGGGCAAATGTGTTTTTGGTTACTATGAAATAAATGGAAAATATATTTTCTTGCTTCTTTTGATTGGAATTCATAAAACGTTTTCTGTTTTTTTTTATAAATTTAATATCAATATAAGGATAATGAAATTTTGAAATAGTTTCTCTCTCTCTCTCACACACACACGCACACGTACGCACACAGGCACACACTCTCTAAACTGTTTGTCTGGATTATTCAAACTGTATGTAAGTATGAAAATTTAGGACTACCTAGCAGGTGATCATCCAAAAAGTGGGTCATACTCACACGTTCGCGCGCACACGCAAACGCACACGTACTTGCTGATGTAGGTGTGAGTCGAGCGGAGCACAATTCAGAGATCGCACATACCAGACTTTTTTTGAACGTCTACAAAGAATCTCCGTTAGTCTTTTATCTGTCCATTGATCAGACATCTTCGGGGATATATATATATATATATATATATATATATATATATATATATATATATATATATATATATATATATATATATATATATATATATATAATATATATATAATATATATATATATATATATATAATATATATATATTTATTATAATATTTTTTTACATTATACTTTAATAATATTTTAGAAATAATATAAAACAAATTTAACAAATACCTTTAAAAATAATAGAATAAAATATATATATAAATATTATATATATATATATATATATATATATATATATATATATATATATATATATATATATATATATATATATATATATATATATATATATATATATATATATATTATTATATTTTTTTTTTTTTTTACTTTAGCATCCATAAATATTTCAAAAACTACTAAACGTACGTTAAAAAGGGTTATATTTTTGAAATCCTTGGCGAATTTTGAGTAAGAAAATTGGGAAAAAAAAAAAAATTCTTAGAATAATTTTAATACGTAACTAAATTATATTTATTTCATAAACTTTACAAACTTTTTGGCAGCGTAGCAGTAGCCTTGTATGTCGCGGCAACATTCCATCTATCAGTTAGGCTTGTATCCAACGGCAAACTTCGGTCGTCGGGTTATGATAAGTCGAACTAAGTTCGATAGAAAACTAATAATAATAATAATAATAATAGTAATAATAAGGCCAGATCTTTCCCTTCATGTCCGTCAATTATCGTATAGAAAGCCATTTTCTTTTTTTTTTTTTTTTTTTAACTTATTTTCACATCTTTTACAATTTTCTTACTCAAAATTCACCAAGTATTCCAAAAATGTTATCCTTTTTAACGTACGTTTAGTACTCTTTGAAATATGTATGGATGCTAAAGTAAACTGACACTATATACTACTATATATATATATATATATATATATATATATATATATATATATATATATATATATATATATATATATATATATATATATATATATATATATATATATATATATATATTTTGATGCTGGGTTCTTGAATTACAGTAGCATTTATAAGTTGAAGGTTAGTATTGCCAAAGGAAAGTGATGTTAATCTAACAGAGAGCTTCTGAAAGTGGGGGTTGCGAGAAGTTCTGAAACTACCTATAAAAAATTTTTTGTAAGTACGCATAGTCAATTAACTATTGATAATTGAAAAAGGGGTCTCGGTGAAAAAAACCCTGATCTAACCTAAAGTTATAAAAGTTTCAGAATGTGATTGGTCGATTGATTTAAACTCTAGTAACTTCTCCCGAGAACATTGAAACTGGGATGACGTCACGACCGTTTCTTCGTTTATTTGAATTGTTTGAACAGCAACCAACGTCATAATTTACGGCAGGAAATTTTTTTTATTCTATTTCATTATTAATATCCTTATACTTTGGTATTGCTTTATTTCATCAAAAATCTTGCCAAAAAAAAAAAAAGGTTGATTTTATTCTTGTCAGTTTGAAGACTATTTCAACTCTAACGATGCCGTATATTCTTACTCTTATATTTCTTCTGGGGACCCTATTGTTCTCTTACCCTCTGCTTAAACTGAAGTTTTATCTTATTTCTAATGGAGGACAATTAATCGTCATCGGCAAAATCGAGATATTTTTGCTGTCATCATCGTCAAATATTTTTTACGATGATTTTGCCGATTAATTTACTTATATTGACTTTTGAGAGTGAAAGGCCGTCTAGCAGTCATGGACAAATTTACTCTCCAAGACGAAGTTTAATTATTCCAGAGATGGGAGGAAAGATTGTTTCTGCATCACAATTTAAGATCTCTAAATTTAAAGTACTAGAATTTTGCATGTCTGTCCATGTTCTCACATATTAAAATAATTAAAATCATTGTTCTGAAGATACTACAATGTGTCCCATTCGCTCTCAACCCCAGATATGCACTTATAGATATCAAAGTACTGGTCAAAAGTTAATAAAATTTGTACCTGAACATCTTCAATGAATTCATAAGTTATTTTGATAACGAGGAATTCTGTACAAGTAATTTTCAGCCGGATGATGTCACTTGCTACACGGCCAGTGACTGCATATACAAAATTTATATCGGGGTGATTCGGGTTATTTCCAAGGTACTTGACCCTTCGCCACTTGATTTCTTCCTATTGGGTATGCTGAAAGGGAAAGTGTATCGCAACAAGCCACCTATTTCATGCAGCTGGAAGGCTATTGACGCTGTTATTCCCAAGATCTTGGCGGCAACTTTCTGTAACATGGAAAAGTGTGTGCAGGCATGCCTTGATGCTATTGGCGATCACTTCCAACACTTGTTGTGATGTCAGCACGATTCTCACACTCTAAGGATTGTTTGTGGCAAATTTTTTTTTAGCTTATGGCCACTCTTTTTATATTTATAAGCGAATATCTTGGGCCGAGAACGGGTGGGAGACCTTTTTTTTTCTTTATTTAAAATTGCCTGTATTTATACATTTTAATAAAGAAAATACGATTTAATTTTTCTTTATTTTAAAATTTTTTAAATTTACTTTCAATTTCATCGACATCGTCAAAAAATTCTTCATGGTTCCGTTGCTACTTATTAACTTACCTTAATTTACCTTATTACGGTATTTACCTTTTCTACTTTAGACGGTGCTTGGTAAGTTGTCTAACCTTTTCAATTAATTCATAAATGATACGCTTATTTTCTTCTAAAGATGTCATCTGAACTTCAGTAAACGTACTATGTTATCTGTGAACTTCAGTAAACGTGCTGTTATCTGATGTTATCTGTGAACTTAAGTAAATATGTTATCTGATGTTTTCTGACCCTCATTAAACGCTACTCTCCTTATACTTCTCGTTCTCAAAACTTGGCTTCCGGATCGTCCTCACTTTTTAAAACAGTTTAGTCTGTTATTAAAAAAAAATCGGCTCCGTAGCTTTGATTAGAGCTCCCCACTCCCTTCACGCCCCCTTCTCCCCCGAAAAAAATAAATAAATGGAGCCAGGATGAAAACTCTTAAAAAGAGAATAGCAACACAACAACACATTTCGCAATCTACAACTATCGATAAAGAAAATTTTAAACAACAACAACAAACTGAACCCCCCCCCTAAACTCACCCATACACACACATATATGTATATGCGGCCTATTACTACCCTTGGATGCTGGCTCCTACTCTATAAAAATTATCTATATAATGGCCCATAATATTAATAAACGGGCTAAGAAGGTGATAGTGGGGGCTAAATATTAAATATTTCATAGTCACGTTTAATATTAATTTATTTATTCTTATCAAAATTTAATCTTTTAAAGCTTTTTTTTTTATTTATTTATTTTTTTTTGCAATATTTCATAATTTCTTAAAACACATCCGGTTTGGCTTGCTTTCATCATTATATATATATATATATATATATATATATATATATATATATATATATATATATATATATATATATATATATATATATATATATATATATATAATGTGTGTGTGTGTGGTTGGGTGTGTTTAATGGACGAGTATGCACAGTATGTGTAGTCATTACTATCCCTTACACTAGTAAGTTAATTGTATGTATGTTTGTGTATCTATTTATAGTTAAAATTATTCAGTTTCTATTTGTTAGGATCTCTCTCTCTCTCTCTCTCTCTCTCTCTCTCTCTCTCTCTCTCTCTCTCTCTCTCTCTCTCTCTCTCTCTCTCTCTCTCTCTCTCTCTCTCTCTCTCTCTCACACACACACACACACACACACACACACACACACACACACACACACACGGTTTTGTTGTTTATATTCAATGTATCTTTACTCCTACAATGATATATATATATATATATATATATATATATATATATATATATATATATATATATATATATATATATATATATATATATATATATATATATATATATATATATATATATATATATATATATTCACACAGTGTACATTTAGCACCTACAAACGCGAATTAAATTAATATATTACTAGTATATAATATGTGTGTGAATTAACAAAATGATGATAATGATAATAATAATTAATAAATAAATAAATAAATAAATAAATAGTAAATAATGATGATAATGATGCAGTTCGAAAAGCTGTCGTAATAAATATTTTGATTTTTCCCAAAATTTGAAATATTTTGGAAAAATTTAAATGATGTCGAAACGTTTTGAATAATATTGAAGTAGGAGGGAGGAGAGGGGGGGGGAAGGGCGAAAAAAAAAATCTATCCACATACCTCCCCTTCTACCCCAGTCTAAGAAAAATCAGTCATTATATATATATATATATATATATATATATATATATATATATATATATATATATATATATATATATATATATATATATATATATATATATATATATATATATATATATATATATATATATATATATATTTTTATTTATTTATATATATATATAGTTAGTGATCGGATGTCATATTTTCCAATTTGCGGATGCGGATTTGCGGATGCGGATGTTGAATTTTTTGAAGTGCGGATGCGGATGCGGATGCGGATGTTGAATTTTTCGAAAGTGCGGATGCGGATGCGGATGTTGAATTTTCGAAGATGCGGATGCGGATGCGGATGTTGAATTTTCGAAAGTGGATGCGGATGCGGATGCGGATGTTAATTTTGATGAGGATGCGGACGGATGCGGATGCGGATGTTAATTTTGATGAGGATGCGGATGCGGATGCGGATTGATATATATATATATATATATATATATATATATATATATATATATATATATATATATATATATATATATATATATATATATATATATATATATATATATATATATATATATATATATATATATATATATATATATTATTTCACTATCACCTTTCCCACTTTCGTGAGGTGGTGCCCGCCACAATTCCCTTACAAACATAACTATTCTTACCTTTCAACGCTTTCGCCACCTCCCTCCATCTCAAACTCCACAAATCTTCTACCCTCGTCTAAACTCAAATTCCTTCCATCAAAATCACTCTCACTCCATCCATCCATCTCCACTTCGGCCTTCCCCTCCCCCTACCCTTCCCCTATCTACATCGGATCTACGTACCTTGCCAACCATTCTGTTCTCTTTCATTCTTCACATATGTCCAAACCATTTTAGCACATCCTCCTCCTCTCTATCAATTACACCCTTCTTCCATTTACACATCTCCCTTATTCTTTCATTTCTAATCCTATCAATCCTTCTCAA
>SEYY01019239.1:87500-92500 GCA_009176605.1 Armadillidium nasatum | reverse complement strand
AACCCTGCGTGATATATATATATATATATATATATATATATATATATATATATATATATATATATATATATATATATATATATATATATATATATATATATATATATATATATATATATATATATATATATATATATATATATATCTCAACGTAATTGCTTTCTCTTTTTATGTCACCTCTTTTAATCGTTCGTTTTGTTCTGTCAAATTTATCTCGGTTGCACAAAGCCCTCCCTTCACCCCCCACCCTCTCCCTCTCCCCCCGTGAATAAATTTTCATCTTTCGCTAAATCGAAAGGAAACTAAAAACAGTTCTTTTGTTGCTAGAATATAAAGGTGATGGGCGGGAGTAGGCGTGGGGGTTTTTAAGAAAGATAGGGTTTAGGGGGAAATGGAAATTTTATTAGTCCTTGTTGGGGGGAAAAAATATGGTTGATTTTCACTTTTCGAAAGTATATATATATATATATATATATATATATATATATATATATATATATATATATATATATATATATATATATATATATATATATATATATATATATATATATATATATATATATATATATATAATATATATACTCCCCATTTACCTTATAAATTTTTTAATAAAATCTTGCAGTTTTAAAATACCATATAAATAAATACGTAATTATTTTAAATAATTGCAATATGAAAATTTGAACAAGATTTAGAATTAAACATTAATTTTTTTTATTTTTTTTTTTACTGGATTCGGACCTTGTTATTTGAACCTATTTCTGGTGTTAATTGAAGCGAGTTGGAGGAGGATGTTAGGCTATAAGGATAATTTTCGTACACCTTGTAAACGAAGTCTCTCTCTCTCTCTCTCTCTCTCTCTCTCTCTCTCTCTCTCTCTCTCTCTCTCTCTCTCTCTCTCTCTCTCTCTCTCTCTCTCTCTCTCTCTCTCTCTCTCTCTCTCTCTCTCTCTCTTCTCTCTTTCTCTTCTCTCTTTCTCTTTCTCTCTCTCTCTCTCTCTCTCTCTCTCTCTCTCTCTCTCTCTCTCTCTCTCTCTCTCTCTCTCTCTCTCTCTCTCTCTCTCTCTCTCTCTCTCTCTCTCTCTCTCTCTCTCTCTCTCTCTCTCTCTCTCTCTCTCTCTCTCTCTCTCTCTCTCTCTCTCTCTCTCTCTCTCTCTCTCTCTCTCTCTCTCTCTCTCTCTCTCTCTCTCTCTCTCTCTCTCTCTCTCTCTCTCTCTCTCTCTCTCTCTCTCTCTCTCTCTCTCTCTCTCTCTCTCTCTCTCTCCTCTCCCATATTTAGTTTTGATTTCTTTTACGTTTGATGTAAAGTAAGATTCAAATTTTAAACTGTACAATACATTGTTTCTAGAATTGGGCGGACTGTAGAAATACCGCAACTGTAGCTGGCTGGGAGGAGGTCTTCTATAATTATTTTCTCAGTATATATATATATATATATATATATATATATATATATATATATATATATATATATATATATATATATATATATATATATATATTCCTCGAAAGATCCAACTGACAGGACGATAGTCCTTCCTGGGGGATGAAGATATATATATATATATATATATATATATATATATATATATATATATATATATATATATATATATATATATATATATATATATATATATATATATATATATATATATATATATATATATATATATATATATATAAAAATCTTAAGTTCCCTAGGAAGGACAGACGTCCTTCTACGTGGGACTTTCGAGGCCCAAGGCGAATACCGCTGGCAGGGCCAGACTTGTTGGATGCTGGAGATCATTTCACTAATGTACTCGTTTAACGACTGAGTCATTCAGAGCTAAGAACAAAGAGAAAACTGCTTACATTTCCAGGCGTCAAACCCCCTGACCCCCTCGTTTGCTATGGAAAGGCTCTGTCACATATATATATATATATATATATATATATATATATATATATATATATATATATATATATATATATATATATATATATATATATATATATATATATATATATATATATATATATATATATATATATAGTCTCATCCTTTCTCTGTCCAACTCTCTGACCCCAGACTTAACCGCTATGCTCTGTCTTACATGTACTCTACGGTTAAAGTCTGGAACACACTCCCTTCTTCTATTTTTCCAACTTCCTATGACTTACACACCTTCAAACGTCGTGTATCAGGTCACGTCGGCCTTTACTTTGACCAGGCTTCCGTCTTTCCCACTAACTCTGGTGGAATTCTAGTAGGCCTCTGGCCTTTGCCCACCAGAGGTATATATATATATATATATATATATATATATATATATATATATATATATATATATATATATATATATATAATATATATATATATATATATATATATAAATATATATATTATATATATATATATTGATTTGTTTTTTTTGCTGAGATTTGCATATTTAATATTTATAATATTAAATTAAATTATTTAACTTTTTCCTGTGTTGTCAGTTTTTGCCAGATGTTTGTAATAGAAGTTAACACGTTGAGTAAAAATAAATTTAAAAAAAAAGTTAAAATAAATAAAAATTAAAAATAAATATAACGAAAGTGAAATTTATTTTAAAATAGAAAATATTTCGAGAACTTTTGCAAAGAATTTATTGCCTGTGATTTTTTTTTTCTTTTTTTAAATAATGTTAGAAAATACTTTCAGTTTTTAAATAGCCTACAACGGTTTTCGCACAATAGAAACATTTTTTAATTTACAGAATATTTATTATAAATTTTTAATTTTATTTTATTTAGATTAATTAAAAGTATTTATTATTTTTTTTGCGGGCTTTAAATACATTAAAAGGTACGTAAAAGTAAATAAAAATATCTTCACTGATGGCAAGAATAGTAACCCCAAACCCTTCTTCCTCCCCCACCCCCTCTCCCACGCCCACATCCTTTGGTAACATTTATACTGTTATCAAGCAATTTTTTTTTTTTTTTTTTTTTTTTTTTTTTGTATGGACAGTCCCCATTGTCAATAAATATTAAGAGATAGTCTGGTGGGCAATCCAGTAACAACCCCTTTACTGGGTGGCAGAGAGCCCCAGATATGCTTTTAACTGATGTGGTATTTCCCGTAAATGAATTTTAGTTTTCAGGCTTACTTCTATAGGGAAAGTAATGCTTTTAAGAGTATATATATATATATATATATATATATATATATATATATATATATATATATATATATATATATATATATATATATATATATATATATATATATATATATATATATATATAGATATATATATATATATATATATATATATATATATATATATAGAGAGAGAGAGAGAGAGAGAGAGAGAGAGAGAGATTCTTTTAAGAGTATATCTACCCCAGCCGTTTGTAACGAAATATGCATTATTTGTAGAACACGACCAAAAAAAACGAAAAAGAAAAATATTTAAACATCCGAGAAACGAAAGGGAAATAATTTACCGAGTTTTAAAAATCGAAAAAAAGTAGCGAAAAATCCTGAAATGTAGACAATGTGGCGAGAGTATATTTTATAAATCGTATATGGTTCATGTCTTTTCTCTTCATTTTTTTTTCTTTCTAACAAACTAGTTCGACTTAACCTTGACTGGAAGGGTAAATGTATGTCTAACGGCCAGCAAATTTATGTATTAAAATAAGTTTATTGCAACCAAAAATTTGCAAAATAAAAATAAAAGTTGGCTATAAAAAAAATGCCAAGTGTTGCAAAATAAACAAAATACCCCCCCCCCCATCAAAAAAAAGTGCAAACGGTAAATTGGCAATAAAAAAAAAATAGCCTCGTGTATATATAATTGAAAAGAACTGAAATAATAATATATATATATATATATATATATATATATATATATATATTATATATATATATATATATATATATATATATATATATATATATATATATATATATATATATATATTTTATTTTTTTTATTTTTTTTTATTACTATTATTATTTAACATCCCTCCTTAAATAGGGCGCTGCCCGTTGAGCGGTGGTTATATATATATATATATATATATATATATATATATATATATATATATATATATATATATATATATATATATATATATATATATATATATATATATATATATATATATATATATATATATAAATTTCTATTTAATATTTACATGCAAATATAATTTTTATTGTTGATTATAAAAATTTATTTCATAAATTAATATTTACTGAAATATAATGGGTTATAATTATTCAGAATAACGCAATACAGCAGCAAAGTCTCGCTATAATTTGGAAAGTTTCTTCACAAGTTTAATTAAGGTGTGAAGCTGAATATTCTGATAGGAGCTACATAGTTATATATATATATATATATATATATATATATATATATATATATATATATATATATATATATATATATATATATATATATATATATATATATATATATATATATATATATATATATATATATATATATATATATATATATATATCACGAAAAGAATAAATATATAAAATATATATATATATATATATATATATATATATATATATATATATATATATATATATATATATATATATATATATATATATATATATATATATATATATATATATATATATATATATATATATATATATATATATATATAGCTTCATCTCTATTTAGATTTAATAAATTGTTAAATCTAACAAACTATTTTGACTTAACCTAACCTTGACTTTAAGGGTGAATGCACGCTAACGGCCAGCAAAATAGGCCTAACCTAAGCATACTACTGTTAAGGAAATATGTATATAAATAAATACTAAACCTTTACATCGAAATAATCGAAAATAAAAATAAAGGAATTTAAAAAATCAAATTCATATTTTTCTTTACCTAATTACCAGATAACATTACCAACCATTCCGTTATTAATTTTTTTTTATTGCCCCCCCCCCCCTTTGGTTTTCTAAGGGGGGGGGGGCAATAAAAA
>SEYY01019239.1:72500-85000 GCA_009176605.1 Armadillidium nasatum | reverse complement strand
GATTGTATGTATAAATCTCACACTCAATGATAATGAGACGAATATAAAGGCATTCACACTTCCACCATTCACATCACACACACACACGCACAGAGTTCTAGATAAAATGAAAATTAAGCAAGGGAGGAAAATAAAATAAAATAAAAGAGCTGTGACCTAAAAACCCACAAATTAGAAAGAGGGCCGGTGGGGGTTAGGTTGTGGGGGAAAGACTCCCTACTCATAGAATTGTCGAAAACTGCTGGAAATGTTCCTTCTCCTCACTCATCCCCCAGTCCTATCCCTCAACTTGTTTACGTTGTCCCTCCCTCCTCCCCCATAAATTCAGACCTTCATTCACCCCTCATCTTTCCTCCGTCGTTGCCTTATTATTCCTTTCTTTTAACTTCCTTTCCCCCAGTTTGTCTTCATTTATTATTATTATTATTATTATTATTATTATTAGTATAGTTTATTTTAAAATTGTCTAGTAGATCTCATTTTCTCTTGACCTTTGACCGTAAACGTGTCAAACCGGAAAAGCCTCACGGATCCTTCTCCGGTTTTCTATTGTCTGGCTCCATTTCCCATTTTTGAAAAGTTAAATTTAAAATGGGAAATGGATCTAGACTATCCAACTCCGACTCCGGATCCACATTCCAAAATTTGTTTAATTTTTGTTTCCGGTTATAACGGTTCCAAAGTTATCGGCTTACGGTTTTTTTTTATTTTTATTTATTTATTTATTTTTGTTTGCTATCAACCCGTTTTATTTTTATATTTTATATATATATATATATATATATATATATATATATATATATATATATATATATATATATATATATATATATATATATATATATATATATATATATATATATATATATATATATATATATATATATATATATATATATATATATGCGCTTTTAGAATCTTTGGGATCATAAGCCTTTTTTTTTTTCCTTTTTCGTTTTCCTCACGAATGAACAACATACCCCAGGGGGTACGCAAAGTGATAATTGGGGGTACGCCAAAGAAGTAAATAAATAATTTATTTTTTGATCACTCAAACCTACACACACACTATATTTATTATTTTATATTATATTATAGGAGTAACATAACTTATTTTCGTCTTAGGTGTACCCTATCAAAAATGTTTTGGAGATCGCTGCATTAGAATGTCTTGATGATACTGGAATATCTTATTGAATGTTGGAGATTTTTGTATTGAAACTAGTGATGGGACGATTAATCGTCATACTTTTATCAATCGTTATTGTCAATTTTCTGCCGATTAATTTACATATATTGGCTTACAAATCTCTTATACACATTTTTTTTCTTGAGAGTGAAAGATGATTGTTTGGTAGCGAGGGTCAAATTTAAGTACTCTCCAAGACGAAATCTAATTACCCCCCCCCCCAAAAAAAAAAAATAAATAAATAAAAAACGGAGAAAAGATTGTTTCTGCATCACGGTTTAAGAGTTCTAAATTTAAAGTACTTTAATTTTGTATGTTTCTCCATGTTCTCACTTTAAAAATTTTAAAATCAATGTTTTGAAGATAGTTATACTATATATTTACATGTATTTATATATTTGATTAAAGAATAAAGACAATTTAATTTTTCCTTATTATAACATGGTTAAATTTATTTAAAGAAAGGAAATTTTTAAAATATACTTTTTCAGTTACATCGTCATTCGTCAAAAGAATTTTTTAATCGTCCCAAATCCCATCACTAGTTTGATACTTTACAGGCATCAAACGGTGGTGTTAGATGCGTCAGGGTTAAAAAAAAACAAAAAACAAATTCAAGTTGTTCCCCTAAAGGCATCGATACTCCCTCTGGACGTATGCTATGGTTACTGATTACCTTTTTCCGATTTGATAACTTGTACTAAAGCTTTATTTTTTTCCAGTCTAGTAAAATTAAAATATCAGGCTCTATTTATTCTATTCTGAAGAGGTTTTAAGATCAATATGATATTGCGATGGTATTTGAGATTGTGTGGTAGCGGGCATGAAGTCTGAAGACATATGTCTTTATATATATTTGTTTTTCCTAAGCGGTGTTGGTGTGTGAGCGCACACGAAATTAGGTGGGTGGTGTTGCGAATGCTGAGATTCCCCCCTCCCCCCCAAGTGAATATCAAAGGGGATAGAGTAAGCAATTCTTATAAACACTAAATTTATTTTAAGAAGAATATAATTGAGTTTATTTATTTATTTATTTATTATTATTATTATTATTATTATTATTATTATTATTATTATTATTATTATTATTATTATTATTATTAATTGTAAACAAAATATGATTGTAATTAATAATTTTGGCGAGTTCTTTCGATTCATCTTCAATCTTTGAGCACCCTACCACCATCCATCGCTACCCCGAAATATATATATATATATATATATATATATATATATATATATATATATATATATATATATATATATATATATATATATATATATATATATATATATATATATATATATATATATATATATATATATATATATATATAATACATATTTCTTTAACAACAATTTTAATGTTGACATGTTATTTTCCTGTTTACCTATTTCTGTAAGGCTTATTGTGTCTTATTATATATTATATATATATATATATATATATATATATATATATATATATATATATATATATATATATATATATATATATATATATATATATATATATATATATATATATATATAATAATAATAATAATAAAAATAATTTTTTTCCAGTTCAAACACCGATCCCTTCCGAAAGATGCTGGGTTTCTATAGCAGAACCGAAAACAAATGCCCCTACTTGTAAGTATTTATTATTATTTAATAGTATTAGTAACTAATAATAGTAGTTGCTCCTGCTTTGGTATTAACATGGTTTTAAGTGATGGCTTTTAAGTTTTAAATCTCTCAGAAGTTTTTATTACAAAATATGCATTTTTATGGTTCTTGGAAATATTGGCATCCTAACCCCTTCTTGTGTCATGTTAATTTCAAAGGATGAATTTGAAGTGCGTGTGTAAGTAGTTTGTTTGCCGCCTCGAGAATTTCTGTTGTTGTTGTTTATTCAAGTTCAAATTTCTCGGGCATTACCCTCTTCGAGGAGAGGAGATTTTCTAGATAGTATTTATCTAGGATCCCGAAGTGGGATCGAACCGGCGCCCTCAATCACGTGAGTTAATCATTCTACAGTTCGTGGTACGATGGACGGTGTTGACATATTTTTTTATATAAGTTTATCTTAGCCTCACTCTCGTACTTTTACTTTTGTTCTTTGTTAAATAAACATTACTAGTATTCAATGTGGAATTTTTTGGCAATTGACTTAGATATTTTTGCTTCTTCTTTACTAAAGTCATTTTCTATTTGTTAAAATTTTCATAACCAAAAATTAGAACCAGTTTAATGAAGCTATTTATTTTACTCTTATTTTCTTTAAAGAACACTTTATTCAAAAGATAGTTGGTTAAATGTAAAACCTAGGAGAAAGTAATCTCATAAATCAAAGTCAAAAATCTTGAAATAGCGAGGTCTTTTTTAATATATCTAAGACAAAATCTTGATTCCGTGAGATTTTCTTTCACAGTTTGGTAATTATTCATTTACAGTTTGTCAAAAATATATTAACTATTTTAAGAATTTTGACAGATTTAAAAGACCTTAAGCTGTGGTGAGCTTAGCAGATTAATGAAAATACTTCCGTCAAATAAAATATAATAAAGTAGCTTTCCCACCCCCCCTTTCTCAGATATTATTTTATTATTATTATTATTTATTATTAGTAGTAGTAGTTCAAAAGAATTTGCAACACTAATAAATTTTGTGCGTTCTGTTATTTTCTTAAAATGTGAAGGTTGTAATATTATAAAAATTATATTCCCTGTTATTAGAATTGGTCATAGGCAGGGATTGGTTGCCAGATGTATAACCTAAAAATTTTTAGATTGTAGAACCTTTACTGTGTTATCTAAATTACACATGTTTTGTAGAAGAACCTTCATAATCTGCAGGTGTTTTTCTGACACAAATTTGATAGTAAACTTGAGCCAGTTTTTTAATCAGTATTTTAAATATCTGGGAAAGGATGTTTCTGTATGAGCACTTCAATAGATTCTTTGTTTAAGATGATGGATGGCAGTCTGTAGAGATATTTTAATTATGAGTTTTTATATATTTTCAGTCAAATTATATTCATAAATAATATTTTTATTTACCTTACAAGCTTTGAATTCTTCTACACAGACACTAGAGAAATCTCTACACTATAACTCTTAATCAGGACAGTATTTTCTGGCTCTTCAGTCCTTAATAATATCTTCTTGTATACTTGGTCATTTTTCTAACTGCTGTTGGAATGGACGGTTCTGTCATTGATTTATCTCTAAACATTTTTGTGTTTATAGAAAAGTCAGCAATATATCTTTGATAATTATGGGGTGATTCCTCTTCTTAATTGCTGAAGAAATTAAATTTTTGCCTAGTCCTGTGAATAAATTTTATATATTTATCTATTCAGTACCTCTACTATGCAATTTTAAATTATTGTATTTCTTTTTAAGGTTTCTGATTAAATAAAATTTCATTTAAATACTCGTCAGGTTTAATAACATTTTATAAGGGTGTAAAATGTATTAAGCTTTAGGCCGCATTTAGTAAAAGTAGTATAAATGATAAGTGATCTAAGTCCTAATCTTTCTAATTTTACCAGTTATAAAAATTTGTCTAGATAAATAGTAAATTCTTTTTTTTGGAAGAGTACAAAATTACAAATAATTACCTTATAATATTAATAATAATAATAATAATAACTAAAAACAATAATAATAATAATAATAATAATAATAATTAATAACAATAATAATAATAATATTTTTTACTGCCTTTTCCAGCCTTCTAAAAATATTTCACAAACTCGAGTTTAGAATGGAATAGAAATAATAATACATAATAAATATTGATTTAGTAATAATAATAATGTTCCTTTATTAGGGGGGGGGGGAAACATGCATTATGGTTGTAGTATGTTCATAAAAATTTTGCAGCATCTTTCTGCAGAGCGACGACCCCTGTTTTGAGCCATTTTATCTTTCTTGTCCAGATCAAACCAGGAAACTATTCGGGATTTACTGTTTCACCTCGGATGAAAAGTCACACCCTTTTATTTCTATATTATTATTATTATTATTATTTATTTAATTTCTTTTTATGATATTCTTATTATTGAATGATTAGTTATTAAATCTGTATTTTAATTTAATAATGGTAATAATAGTAATACCAGTAGTCTCTTTATTTTTGTAATACTAGTAGTAGTGGTAGCGGTTATAATATTTATTTATTTTTTGCCCAGGTATTTATACCGTAATGTGCTACAACGTGCTTTGCGACAAATACGCAACCCGTCAGATGTATGGGTATTGCCCACCCTGGGCGCTCGAATGGAACTTTCGGAAAAAAGGAATAATGGAAGAAGTCAAACGTTACTCCGCCGATATAATTACCCTTCAGGTAAGCTGTTCATTATTATATTATATTATTTATTTATTTATTTATTATTATTACTCGATCCATCACATTCTGGTTGGACGTCACACCTTTGACTTTCCTACAGAAGTAGGTATTTCTCTGACTTTTGTTCCATCCCATTTTGGGGGACTGTCTGTCTAGCATCTTACCGGAATCCTCATAGATTGGAAGCGGCGCCATCTTTGCCTTCCTAGGCGACTAGAATCTGAAGAGCAAAATTTTAACATTTTGAAGTCTGTCCGTTCTTTCGTATTGTCTAAGTGACTTCCCTGGTGTTGGTCTTCGAACTAGTATTGCCATAGTATAAGTATTACTTAGTAGGATTAATAAATGTTATAATTTTCTGATAGACAATGATGCACTTTTTGTGTATGCCTATTTTTTTTTTTTTTTTAATAAACACCCTCATGAAGCAAATTGTATTTCTTTTAATCATTTAAAATCTAATTAAATCTTTTTTGTAGAAATAACATGTAAAATAATGCTTATTATTTAAATAAAATATTAATTATTTTTTTACGTCATTAGGTAGCCCGACTCCAATTACAGATAGTTTTTGTTTTCATGACCAATCACGAACGAGGTTTCTTTGCCATTTTTAAATAAACAAAAACGGCAAAAGACAGTGGTGCCAAATTTAATAACTTTGTACCAGATTATGCTTCGAATTTCCCGTTTTCGATATATATATATATATATATATATATATATATATATATATATATATATATATATATATATATATATATATATATATATATATATATATATATATATATAAAATAGTAATAATAAGAGGCAATAGGTTTTATGACGTCACTTATACGTCATATGTATCAGTGATTGAAATAATACTTTTTGGATGAAAGTAGGCGGAGCTAAAGCTACAACATTTTTCAAGGTCATGAAAATATGCAAACAAATTTCCTATATTATAATCCTACTAAGTAATACTTATAGTAATACTTATACTATGGTATTGCTGCATACCAGTGATCAGTGAAGGCACTTGTGCAACTTGGAAAACTATTTATTAATATTATTATTATTATTATTATTATTATTATTATTATTAATTACTATTAAGGATATTTATTGAAAGTATTTGTTTGACAGTTTTTGAGCATATTAGAATTTATTTGAAAGTTGCTAATTTTTAATATTATTAGTAATAATAATTATAAAAAAATTTGTCATATATATATATATATATATATATATATATATATATATATATATATATATATATATATATATATATATATATATATATATATATATATATATATATATATATATATATATATATATATATATATATATATATGGGTGGTGTTCGCTCCTGTTTGAAGTATGCTTCACATCTGGGTGGTTCCACTTATTCAGCTCTCCTTGAGATGGGGATAACTAGGGATTTTCGTCTCAACTCTCTCGCTCACTAATTCTCTCCAGTCTTTCCACTTGTCGAATTGTTGCGTCACTCTATCTATACTATTGCTATTTCAACGGACATTGCTCTTCTGAACTCTCACGTCGCATACCCCCTCCATTGAGAAGGGCTCGTGCGACCCTATTTTCTGCACAATCTCATCCTTTCTCTGTCCAACTCCGACCCCAGACTTAACCGCTATGTTCAATCTTGCATGTACTACTGATCAAGTTTTGGAACACACTTCCTTTATCTGTTTTTCCAACTTTCTTTGACTTGCACACTTTTAAACGCCTTATCAGGCCATTAACGACAAGAATTCCGACATTTTCCCAATTCTGGTGAAAATTGGTAGGCCTCTGGCCTTTGTCCACCAGAGGATATATATATATATATATATATATATATATATATATATATATATATATATATATATATATATATATATATATATATATATATATATATATATATATATATATATATATATATATATATATATATAACGACAAACTATAGAAAGTGAACTTATAAATTAATACTCTGTAGGTGTACTTGAAATGGTAATAATGGTCAGGTTTAATATTTCTTATACCCTTTCCCCCATACACACCCACCCCCAGATGAAATTATTTACTCCTGTAAAGGTATTTGAAGGCGTTCCTTAGGTATTAATTATTCCGTGGAATAGATTTAAAATTTTTAACTGAGAGCGTGATGAATATTCCAAATGGTCAGTTTAAAAAGGTAAAATAAATTAAGTTCTTTTTATGTGTGTGTTTTAAAACTTGTAAAGGAATCTATAGGGAAATATAAGGTGTTAATTAAATAGCGCGAGAGAGTGATTTACTCGAACGTTCTTGAAACCACTGGGTCGATACCCCAGATGGATCCTAGAATGTTACCCTCCGAAATGGGTAATTCCCACAGCAAAGGCGTGAACTTTTTTATAATATTTTGACTGATTTTTTTTTTTTTTTTTTTTTTGCAATTGTAATAAGTGTTCATTGGCTTCAGAAGCATTACGAGTACCACTTAACAAATCAAAAATTGTCAACAAAAAAAAAAAAATTTTTTTTTTTTTAAAACCAAATCATCCAAGCAAAGCTTTCTGATGCTCAAAATTATCACGATCTATTAATTATTATTTTTATTATTATCAATAGTAGTATATTAAATTATAGTTACCATTTAATTCATTCCAGGTTATCCTTTGAATAGGAAATGTTTCCGTCCCATTCTCAAAAGTACCTATAATAATAATAATAATAATAATAATAATAATAATAATAATAATAATAATAATTTCAACAAAATTAATGTACGAATGTTTTAATTATATAATTTTAAGGGTACTAAAAGATTACCACCCACTCCACGCATAATCGTATGCCCGTTATCTCATCACAGCTTCTATGTTTGTGAGTTCGCCCCATTATCATAATTTTCATTATTTACTATAAACATATACTTAATCTGGCGTTGTTATTAGTTTAGCTTGGAGTGATGAATGTAATAACAGCATCTGACATCTTTTATTTATCTACTTCTTATCAGGTTTAATAAAGATACGAGTTAGAAGATCAGGCTGATCTATATATATATATATATATATATATATATATATATATATATATATATATATATATATATATATATATATATATATATATATATATATATATATATATATATATATATATATATATATATATATATATATATACTCAAAATTTATTCAGATCTGTGATGTAAATGTGTTTTTGTATTTTTATGTAGCTCGGCTCGTAAAACATACATACAACCTATAATTTGTAAAATGCATTTGTTAAATATTCTTGTATTGTATAATAGACCTCTTCAAAATAGGCTGTATATATATATATATATATATATATATATATATATATATATATATATATATATATATATATATATATATATATATATATATATATATATATATTATATATATAATATATATATATATATATATATATATATATATATATATATATAATATATATATATATATATATATATATATATATATATATATATATATATATATATATATATATATATATATATATATATATATATATATATATATATATATATATATATATATATATATATATATATATATATATATATATATATATATATATATATATATATATATATATATAACACTAAACTAAAACATTAAGAAGTAAAACACTAAAACGAATTAACAGAGAAGAATAAAAAGATCATATTAAAGGTGGAGATTAAAAAAGGAAAATTGTGATACGTTTCGGAACTAAACTTATTGTTCCCTCATAAGAAATAAATAAATTATAATAATTTGGACTTGAAAAAATAAAGCTGTTGCTGATATAGTTAACGGGTTTCGAAGCAGTTGGTCAATATGAAGATTATCTTCGCATGGCTTTTGTGCTGAATCTTTGCCATTTTATTCTTCTCAAGAACGGTCGGAACAGTTGGTCCGGATGAAGATTATCTTCCCATATAGCTCTAGGGCTGAATCGAGGGGAATGGGAACCCCTTTTTTGCCATTTTATTCTTCCCATGAACGGTCTCAACAGTTGGTCCGGATGAAGATTATCTTCCCATAGCTCTAGGGCTGAATCGAGGGGAATGGGAACCCCTTTTTTGCCATTTTATTCTTCCCATGAACGGTCTCAACAGTTGGTCCGGATGAAGATTATCTTCCCATAGCTCTAGGGGAATGGGAACCCTTTTTTGCCATTTTTATTCTTCCCATGAACGGTCGCAACAGTTGGTCCGGATGAAGATTATCTTCCCATAGCTCTAGGGCTGAATCTAGGGGAATGGGAACTCCTTTTTTGCCATTTTACTCTTCCCTGAACGGTCGCAGGAGTACTAAAATTACTTTCTTCTATTGACACCAACCTGCAATATTAAAGCAGGACATGGATATATATATATATATATATATATATATATATATATATATATATATATATATATATATATATATATATATATATATATATATATATATATATATATATATATATATATATATATATATATATATATATATATATATATATATATATATATATATCAATGAATACTTTTATAGGTTTTAGCAAAATTTATGTAGGTTATTTGTTTTTATGTATATAGTTTTAATTTCCTGTAAATTCTTTATTGGTACTTTTAAGAACAAACTTGAATTAATATTATTATTTTGTGCATATATTTAAAAGGGTTTGTTCCTGTTTTTGTGTATGTTTGGATGTTGTATGTAATTAATATTGTTTGTGTAACATAATTATTAATTCAGTCCTTGAAAAATTAAAAATAAACTACCGTGTTATTGTTTTATTAATAATTTAATGTCTTTCTTAGATGTTATTTTAAAATAATTTCAAGTGTGAGAGAGTATATTTACTTTGTATATATTGAAATTGGGTAGCATGTAGTGTTTTATTTTCCTGTGCTATAATACATTTGTTTAAATTCTATACCCCGTAAAATTGTTTTTCTAACCATTATGCATTTCCACTTTTTCTGCAGGAGGTTGAAACTGACCAGTTCTTTAATTACTTCCTCCCGGAATTAAAGAAAGACGGTTACGATGGAATTTTCTCGCCCAAGTCGCGCGCTAAGCACATGACAGAAAGTGAGAGGAAATATGTTGACGGATGCGCCATCTTTTGGAGGACCACCAAGTAAGTTAGAAGGAGGAGCTTGTATAGGTTTTTTATTATCTTTTATATTAGCTTAGGTCAAAATTCATTAAGAGATTCCTAATCTGTCTTCTGTCTCCAGTTTTTCTTTATACATTTATCTAACATATTCAGATTTAATAGGTGACTATTAATATATGTGCTGGCAAGGAACATATGACTCCAGAATTGGAATATATTTGTACCTTCGGTAATAGTATCTTCACAGCTCAATTTCATTGTTCTTGTGAATACCTATCTCGTCACCCATTCTTGTAATGGGTTTTAGCATGCTTCATCTCTTTCTTTTATTTAGGAAACCTATTTTCACATTTCAACAAGAGTAATGAAGTTCAAAAATATTTTGTGTTCAGTACTGCTTAACAAAACTGCAAAATATTTTGTTTAAAACAAAAACAAAAAAAAAACAAAAAAACGTAATTATAATTTTTTTTATTTTTTTTTTATTTTTTATTTATTTATTTATTTTTTTTTAGTAGTTTCTTTTGTCCTTATTTGTCTCTTTGAAAAGGTAGGGATTCGATGTTGGATTTGTGATTGTGTACATTTGTTTGAGGTGGTCCGAATAATTGCCTAGATAGGCTCACCACCTCGTCTTGTTTTAAGAGTTTCGCTTCTGTTGCAATGAGAGAAGGGGTTGGGTTTAAGGTTCTGTTGGGATTTGGTATTTTAAATTCTAAAAGTTTAGGAACGATTTTTTTCTATGCTAGTTGGTTAAAGAAGTAGGGTTATTGTAATGTGAATGTTTTGATAATAGATAACAAGGGATGATAATGGTGGTAGTCGTAGTTTGTGGTGTCATGGGTGTGTTGGAAATGTTTTATGAATAGAATTATATTATTACCATTAAACCTTAAGATTATTTTTTATCTTTTTTTTTTCACCAACGAGGAGAGATTTAAGGTTTTTGAGAAATCTCGTTCTGAATTTATTTTAATAAAGTGTTTCTTTGGTTGACGAAATGAGTGAATGGCGAGCACTGAAAGAATTTCTTAAGAGTTGAGAGGTTTTCGTTGGTAGCTAGTCATTTTTATTTACTGTATGAAGGATATTGAGAAATATGAAAAGAGAGATGAAGATTTTAAAAAAACCTAAACTCGGATATCACCTCTTATCTTTCCATGGAAAGCATTTTTTTGTTCCTTCAATCTCAACTCCCAATCCTTACCTTTCAAATGAACGAATAGTCCATATATCTTCGAGGTTCTTAAGACTCGAGATATTTTTCGTTTATGTGATATTATAAACCATTATTCAGGTTACTAATATGAAGTAAGTTAGCACTTTTTGGTACTGTAATTTGTTTGGCAATATTATCCTAACCAGAAAGTTTATTCAAGTTGTACTGAACTTTAAATACAACTACAAGATTTTAAAGCGCTAGTTAATTTAAATACCACCAGCTAACTAAGAAACCCTTCATTTAATTTCCCCTTTAGAAATAATTTAAATAAATTAATAATGTTAGTGTGCCTATCACGCAATGCATGGGAACGCCATTCTTTCTACCAGCTGCAAGTATATGACCTTATGTTATTACACATTTTCTTCTGTTCCTAAATCAATTTTATCCATTTAAAAACCACACCACTTCAAATTTTAATAACTTTTTCGTCAATCAAGTATTATTAAATGCCTTACTGATATCTAAATAAATAATACTTGACTATTCTTTATCAATACAATTGGTAAAACACTACATATATATATATATATATATATATATATATATATATATATATATATATATATATATATATATATATATATATATATATAATATATATATATATATATATAT
>SEYY01019239.1:57500-62500 GCA_009176605.1 Armadillidium nasatum | reverse complement strand
CTTAAGAAATTCTTTGGGGATTGTAAATTTTAGCACAACGTGGATATATATATATATATATATATATATATATATATATATATATATATATATATATATAATATATATATATATATATATATATATATATATATATATAATACGAATTTTTGTATTCATTTGTTTGTAAAGCGTTATTGTGCTTAGTATTGATAATTTACCTAAATTTTTTGAAAAAAAATTGGGTATTGGTACCCACTTTTTTTTTTTTTTTTTTTTTTTTTTTTTTTTGTGCCAAACTGGAAGAAATATTTGTTTTTAACTGTTACTATCAATCGCTTATTTTGACCTTTTTGACCTGCTCTCTAATAATATACGCCATGCTGTCTGATTTAATTATTTTTCTTTATTTTAATAGTTGTAATTTGGATTCCCTTAATGGAAAATATCTAAAATTGAAAATAGTTAATCTCAATAGGTCTTAAAATTCACAAACATTAAATTTTATGTACGTACTTCACTCTGCATTCTTATTTTTAATGTTTTTTCTACTTATAATACAATTAGGATTTTAAGCATTTTAATTTATTTTTCTATCCTCTCACCCAAGAAAATTCTTGTAGATGGTTTTTGGCGTAGTTTCTGTTAAATGAAACCTTAATTGTGTTGTTTTAAAAAATGTTAAGAGATTATTTTATAAATGTATTGCATTTTATAGCCCAATTTTTTATATTGAATTTTAAAATTTTACCATCTTGGCTTCCCCTCCAATGTTATTGTAGGAATAGTTTTTCCACAAGGGTTAAGTTTTACTGTAATAAATTCTTAGCATTATTTTTAATGTTGGAATTTCTCTTTTGGCTGCCATTTAAATTTTTATATTTGGTGATTTGATATCTTCAATTGCCCACATTTACATTTGCGGAAATATCTTCTCTACAATTGATTGTTTTTCTTAGGTGAATTTTAATATCTTTTTTTCTAGTATTGCCTACTTAATTAATTCTCTTATTGAAGTGTATAATTTTTGTTTTTGTCCACTTGTTTTGTGGAGCGTATAATTTTTCTTCCCCCCCCCCCTAATGCCCATGTGTAAGTTTCTTTATGGAGTTCTTCTGTTACAAGACTTTATAAACTATTTCTTATTTGGTTTTCATCTTCATGGCTTACTTGGTGTCTTTCTGTATGTAAGAATAACTCTATTGCAAAGTTATTAAACGCTAGTTAAAACTATGTCCTCAATTTTGATAACTACTAAGTTGATAAATAGCAAATAATAATAATAGTAATAAAAATAATTACTATGATAATAAATAAAAGTAATGACTATTTTTTTTATTTTTTATTATTATAATTATTATTATTGGATTGAATATTGTAAAATTGTATTTATTTTAACTTTTAAATTAAATTCATGTAAGGTATTATTATTATTAGTATTATTATAAAAGTTGTAATGATGTTTCAAACGCTGACAATATTATTATTATTATCATTCACATCATCTATCTTGGGTTGCAGCGATATTTGTCTGGTTTTGAAAGTGTTTTTCTTTCGTAATTATTATTTATTTAGTATTATTATTATTATTTAGTATCACCACCACCACGAGAGTTTGGTGCTCAAAACACTAATAATACTCATGTCTTGATTTATATATTTTGCGGGTATGTTGATTTTTTTTATCACAAGTTGTTTTTATTTTTAATATATTTTCTTATGTTTTTTCGTTTTTTTTTTTTGTTGCATTTATTTTTTTTATAGCCTTTCGCTTTTGTTTAAGCTTTGCAGTCTTCCTTTGTAATATTATTATTATTATTATTTTATTATTATTATTATTATATGCCGTTTTGATTTGTAGATTTTTTTTTTTTTTTTTTTGTATATCTCCAAGACTGTTAATAAAATGTTTCAGATATTGTGAAAGTTGAAGGATTGAATGGAAGAGGAAGTGAGAGTAAATTGCTGGTTATAGTTAAGTGAAATGTTGAATTGAATTTCGGGATCCTGTTGGGGGAAAATGCGATAGAAATAAACCCCCCATAAGAAAGGAGTTGCCAAGTAGTAAAGGACTTCGAAGGAGAAGAATATTAGTTGGTGAGACATAAAATTTTCGGTTCTCTGAAGTGATAATAGGAAAATAAGTTTGGGAAGAATGAAGGAAAAATCCTACTTGATCGTTATGCAGATGGCAAAACTGAGGATTAAAATTGGAGATGTGCAATATACCCCCATGGAAAAACTCCTTAAATGGTGAGTAAGGAAAAACGGAGAAGAAGGATGGATCCCGGGATAAAAGTGTTGTATATATCTGAATAAAAAAATAGATGGTTGAAAGTTGAAAATTCTTCATTTGCTAACAGCTCTCACTCTCTCTTACAGTTTTAAGAGTAATTATATATATATTATGTAGTTTTGTAAAATTTATGAAATCATAAATTTATTTATTTATTTATTTTTTTTTTTAAATATTACACCTTGACTTAAACTGTAACCTTTTATTTTAGGTATTCATTTTGTTTTGTATTTAAATGTACAATGTTATATCGCTGCATCCGGTATTATTATTATTATTATTATTATTATTATTATTATTATTATTATTATTATTATTATTATGTAAGAAACCTATTTGAATGTAAATCTTGTAAAATTTGAAAATGGTGTTTAAGATGAAAACTTTTTTTTTTTTTTAAATTAAAATGTGGTTATGGCACTGGTTTAACCTATTTGGGATTGAGTTGGGTAAGTATCCACTAAATCTCATGGCATCCTGTAGGATTTCATTGGCATTTCAATTAAATCCGGGTTCTCACCCCTCTCCCCCTCTTTAAGGAGGTAATTGAAATAGCTAATTTGTTCTATAGTTTTTTTTTCTAATATCCAAAGAGTACTTTTAAGGAATTTGTCGAGTTTTTCTTTACCGCTGGGTCAGGTCAATTCTATAAATTACAAAGCAGAAGATTAAACCAGTCGGTCCCAAGCAGTACAAAGTATATATATATATATATGTAATATATATAAATTATTTTATTTATAATCGACACTTTTTATGGTTGACGTGCGTCGGTGTTTTATATATATACATAATGTCGATGATGACGATCTATCCTGATGCATAACTGTGGATATATTATGAGGAAATTTAAATAAACAGTGCCCACTCAAGCCACGTCAGCACGCGCGTCTAGTTCTTAATTTGTAGTTTTAGGAATATAATAAAAATATATTGCAGAAATTTTGTTTTAGTTCTTGATCCTTATATTGATGGGTGGGGCGTTCTCAATAACGACATAGAAGGATATAAACATCAAAGGAATCTTAATATAGAAGTTAGTCCAACTTTTTATTATTGTAGAATGCCAACGCCAAATTATATTGTAGCCATCTTCGTGTGTGTTTCCCTCCCTCTCTCTCCCCTTTCTCTTTCCTCTCGCTCAAGAATTAAACTTTTATCTTTCATGGTAGGAAGAAATATCGAACAGTGATGATATGGATGGAAAATTATAGGTTCCTGAAGAGGATCATCAACACATTGGAAACAAAAACTGAAAAATTAAGTTTTAAAAGAAATTATTATTGATGAATCAAAACTAGCAAAGATCTAAAGATCCTTCACGTAGTACAAATAAAATTTGTAGTTTGAATTCTAAAACGACTTAAAATAAGGTACAAGATGATCAAATTCGTAAGCTGGTCTTAATCTTCAGGAAAAAAAAATCGTTCCTCGTTTTTGTACATGAGAATCAAAGTAAAGGCTTAAATAGAATAATAATTCACTAAAGAAGTTAAATAATCCTTAAGTTTTATAGAAACCACTAAACAATTAACCAAGAAAAAAAATTAAAATTCTAATGCATCACGAAAAGTTCCAGAATGCTAAGCTAATATATGAATTCTGATAGGTATTAATAAAGAAGGTTGGGGGGGATTCATTGAAGTTTAAATTTTTATTTCTAGAACTAGAAAATTCACCACGAATAGAATATTGATTTTTTATGGAACCTTTAGAAAAGGAGAGATATATAGATTATCTCTCATTTTAAAAAGATAAAATTCTGGATAAGAATTCTTATTTTACATCGTGGCGCAGTGGTAAGACAGTTGTTAAACTCCAATTGAATGTGCGCCGTTAGAGGTTAACGGTGTGTGTTTTAATCCCAATAAATGCGTGGCATTTATTGGGATTAAGACTGTAGGTTAATTAGAACACACGTCATTTAATTCGCATACAAGTATACCGCGGTATTTGTGTTTAGTGTTGGCGGAATAAATTTAACATATAAGTTTCACTGTAAGTTCTTCGTAGGTTAATTTCTACATAGGTCATATATATGAGCTAGATGTATTCTACATGAATTTATTGGAAATTCCTTAGACTCTAGTCAAAGTTCTTACAACAAAAATAACAAAGTCATTGTATTTTTTTTTTTTTCATAGGAACCGAGCTATAGTGTTTGTGGACTGCATAGCACACTATCAATATAGGGTTTTAGATTGCATAGGACCCTATAATCTATGAGTGTTATCATAGAATCTATCATTTTATGGGTACATGAACTTTTTGAAAATTTATTTTGTGGACATTAATTGAAACGAAAACTTTTGTACGATTTATGTTGTGAACGTATACTTCCAGCTTACTTATATAAAGTAAAAGTATTTTAATTTCTTCTAAAAATTAATAATATTTCCACTTCGTCAATTATAATTTGGTTTCTCAGATGAGGTTCTTGTAATTTCATCCTTAAAATTAGCAATATCTTTAACCTGACAAAACTTTAGAATCACTTCCTGACTGATAACATAAACAATAATTTTAATTATATAACATTATCTTCGAGCATAATTTTTTTTCTAGAGATTTAGATTAGTATCACGTACTTTTAAGTAGTTTGTTGCTGAAGACTAAAAAAATTTAACCTCTGTTTCTTAAACTACCTTAAACACACTGTAACTGGAAATGGGAAATGTTTATTGTTTACACAGTTAATCGTATCTTACCTCTGACTCAGAAATTC
>SEYY01019239.1:17500-35000 GCA_009176605.1 Armadillidium nasatum | reverse complement strand
ATATATATATATATATATATATATATATATATATATATATATATATATGAGACAATAATAATTAATAAAAAATTAATTAATTAATAATAAATAGAAAATATTTATATTAGATTTTGCAAGAGAGTCTTTCACATAATAACTAAATACAATAGATAAAATAAGACTCTTAGTCGTTTTGACTTGTTAAAAATGACGACGTACACAAAACTAATAAATACTTTTCTTGATGAAAAAGAGCTAATATAATAAATAAAACTCTTTATTTAAAACAATTGTTAAAACATTTATTACAGTCAAGAGCACAGCTTAATTAAAGTCGAAACCCGAATACGCTGATTTCATAAAACACTCCTTTTAAGGCAGACTACGGATAATAATTTGTTTGCAAAAAACCTTCATATTTTTAAACTTTATTAATTAAATTTGTTATGAATTTTTTCATGGCTGTCAAGGAGTATTAATCAATTCTAAATCTATTTTTTTTTTTATTTAATATTTTATTTTAAAAATGTTGCTTTTAAGCAATAACTATTTTAATCTGAAAATTACCCTTAAAGATAAATTTTATTTGTGGATAAATTTATAAAAATTTAATATTTGCCAAAAAAAAAATTAAATGGAAAAATTCATTCTAATTTATTTTGTTGTTTTCTTGGAGAACATTTTTCATTTCGTTGACAAATGACAATTAACTATACGAAGCTATATCAGTAACCAATCAGAGGATTTGGGGGTTAGGAGTGATGTGACGTCACCACCAGACAGCTAACTAAATAAAAACACAGTTAAGCGTTCTATTCCTTATGTATGTTTATTTGTAACATTTGAGCTTTGTATGATTTTGTATTTTTTTAAAGAATTTATATTGAATTTGAAGTACAATCGGTCAAATTAACATTCATATTCACTTAAAATTGAAAATGGGAAGAAATTTTCTTCTAAAACGTTTGGTGGTACACTTGATGTAAACAGTTAAGTTGCCATAACAACCAAAATTGCAAAGTGTATATATATATATATATATATATATATATATATATATATATATATATATATATATATATATATATATATATATATATATATATATATATATATATATATATATATATATATATATATATATATATATATATATATATATATATATATATATATATATATATATATATATATACACTGACCTTCAGGTCATCACAGTTTCAAGACTTGTGATGATCACTCAAATAAAACAAACCCATCAGTACTCCCAACCGACTCAATTCGATTTACTGCGATTCAGCTCATGTGAGTAAATGCTATGTATTTTCCACGAAGATGATAAATTAAGGAGAAAAGGAAAAATTAAAAAATTTCCCCCCTCCCTCTTAAAAACAATAAAAAAACAAAAATTTTTATCAATCAAAACAGAACTTAATAAAGAATAGATAAATAAAACAGTGACAATAATTTAAACTACATAAATGGGTTATTGTATTAAATAATAATTAAAAACAAAAATATTTAATGAAAATGGGAAGTAATTTAAATTTTAAAAAGTTATCCATATAATTTATATTTTATTATAAATTGTAAGACAATTTAAAAATTTAAAAAATTACTCAAAAATTTTAAAATTCTTTTTGATTATTAAAAAAAATAAATTTTTGTTTTTCTTTAAAATTTATTAGATATTTTAAAAATTGCTATTGTTGGCACATTATTTTATTTTATTAGTGTTTTGCAAGCGTCTAATTCGCTTATTCTAACTAACCACGAGTACTTTAGGAAACATCATTTTAAACCCTTCTCAAAATTAAAACGGGAGTCGAGGGCTAAATAATAACGAACCATTTTCTTGACAAAACAATTGCAATATATAAAAAGTACCTTCTTTGCTCACGATTATAGACACTAGTTTGAAATATAGAATCAAAATTTGGTTTGTGGTTAAAATATAGACATTTACACCATTTATTTATTTTTTTGAAAGCGGACCTCACCAACTAAGAGAATATGCCGTCTCTCCAGGCAGACAAAATGCTGACCTTCAGACCATCACAAGTTCAACACTGGTAATGCTCTTCCAAATACCTCCATATATATATATATATATATATATATATATATATATATATATATATATATATATATATATATATATATATATATATATATATATATATATATATATATATATATATATATATATATATATATATATATATATATATATATATATATATATATATATATATATATATATATATATATATATATATATATATATATATATATATATATATATATATATATATATATATATATATATATATATATATATATATATATATATATATATATATATATATATATATATATATATATATATATATATATATATATATATATATATATATATATATATATATATATATATTATATATATATATTATAATATATTATATATATTATATATTATTATTATAATTATTATTACTAGATTAATATTTTACATTATCCAAAATATTTTAGTTCACGTAAAAAAAATTTTTATTTTTTGTTTTATAAATATTTTTAAATATTTGAACTAAAATTTAAATATTTATTAAAATAAAAGTTTATTTTTATCAACTTTAAATATGTTATATTTACCATAGTCCCATATATTTTTAATGTCAGTTTTAGATACAATGATTATATCGTGTTAGAGCATATTTTGAGTTCGATACTTTCGCTAAGAATAGAACGAACTTTTAAATAATAATTTTTAAATGGTTATCGTGGGTAGTCCTTCCAATCTGAGATTTAATTATAATCTCTTATCCAATCAAAGGATTGGATGTGACGTCACCAAAAGTCAGCTAAATAAATAAAGTAATAAACTTTCTATTTTTTTTATGTATGATTTTGTGTAGTGTTAGACCTTTGTTTAATTTTATATTTTTATTATTATTATTATTATTATTATTATTATTATTATTATTATTATTATTATTATTATTATTATTATTATTATTATTATTATTATTATTATTATTATTATTATTATTATTATTATTATTAATTTTATTATTATTATTATTATTATTATTATTATTATTACTATTATTATTATTATTATTATTATTATTTTTTTTTTATTATTATTATTATAATTATTGTTGTTGTTGTTTTATAAGTTTAGGTTTTATATTGTATTATTTATAGTCTTGATGATGCTTCGATATTGAACTGAAACGTTGTCCAAAAAAATGTCTAAGTATATATATACGCAACGTATAATAATTATAAAAATAATTAACATAATAAATAACATTACATTTTATTACAATTCTTAATATAACTAACTACTTTAATATTTTACCAAAGTTTACTTTGATTTTACTAAGTTATTCCTAAAACTTTAATTTTACTAAAACTTTATTTCATAAAAAAAATTATAAAATAATTTTTGAATGCTACAAGAAAATTAGAGTATTTAATAAAATAAATCCTTTTTGTTTTTTTATTAATTTTCTATATATATATAAATATATATTTAATATTCTGTGTCATTCGTAATTTTTTTCGTACCATATTTTGAAGGCGAAAATTTCGCTTAAAATATCCGAGTTAAGTTGTTATTTGTTTGTGGATATCGTAGGGTTGTTTCCAGTCTGAAACTTAAAAATAAATTGACGTAAACAAAGGAAATAAAACAGAGTTGAATTTATTTTAAAACAAAACTTTAATTTGACTGACTTGCGAAAATTGTGAATATATTTATTAATTACGAATTTGTGCTGACGCGATACACTCTGAACATAGTAAAAATATAATTAAAATTTGTTTATGTATTTACATTGTGTATAGGAAGTCAAAGTAGCACAAGTTGATTTAAACACATTGCTTTCAAGACAGAAAAACAATTTAAACAAGTCTGCATATAAGTTTTGTTATTAGATATATATATATATATATATATATATATATATATATATATATATATATATATATATATATATATATATATATATATATATATATATATATATATATATATATATATATATATATATATATATATTTATATATTAATAAAGTTAGGAATTAGAATTTTAACAACTAACTAAAATTCTACTTATTATTTTTAGTCAATCTGTGTAATCGGAAAAGGTGTTAAATATATTTTAGTAAAGAAAATACTTGGATAACTTTTTTAATATATATATATATATATATATATATATATATATATATATATATATATATATATATATATATATATATATATATATATATATATATATATATATATATATATATATATATATATATATATATATATATATATATATATATATATATATATATATATATATATATATATATATATATATATATATATATATATATATATATATATATATATATATATATATATATATATATATATATATATATATATTTTTTTTTTTTTCTTTTTTTTTTTATGTGATAATTTTGGCAATACAAATTAAATACATAAAAATTTATCTCCAAAAAAATTTATCTTTAAGGATACTTTTCAAGACATAGAAGCATTATTACTTTAAAAAAATACTTTTAAAACTTTTTAGCTTTATTTTTCACCGAAAAGGGGTAACAAATAAAATAAATAAAGAATTGATCAATACGTTGTGACAGCCATGCAAGAATTTTAAAACTTTTAATAACACAAATTTAAATAATAACTTAATATTAACTTTTTTTGCAAACTGATTTATTAATCATTATCTGCAGGCTGCCTTAAAAAGCGACTTGGTTAATTAAATAAGCGTGAGCGAGTTTCGACTTTCAGCTCTGATCTTGACTGTAGTTTTTAATTAATGTTTTTGCATTCTAGTATTTGGTATATCGAAAAATAGATTTTGCACGATTCCGGGATGAAATATAAATTGAATGGGTTTCAGGAGTTTGAAGACGACGGTAATCTCTGAAGGCAGCATCCCTACGGCGAATAGCGCGAGAACAAGTAGAGTTAAATATGGTTTGTTAGGTTTAGAAGAAGGGAAAGAATATGGAATGTACGCCTCCATGTCAGAGAGAATCACCTCGATTATATATATCAAATCGGTTATATATATATATATATATATATATATATATATATATATATATATATATATATATATATATATATATATATATATATATATATATATATATATATATAATATATATATATATATATATATATATATATATATAATTTTAAGTACTAAATATAATTATATAAAAAGCAGAAGGGCTTGAGTCTGTTGAACAAATTCCACCTAAATCGTATACATTTGTATTTACGTATTGATTATTTTTAAGCGAAATCAAAATTGATACATCAATATTGCTTGAAAGACCATAAATCTGTTTAACAAAAGCCATTATTATACTTTACCACTACGAATCTTTGAAGAATAATAACCATGCCAGCTAATTTGTTTTCTTTACGACATCGAAACTCATGTGTATATATATATATATATATATATATATATATATATATATATATATATATATATATATATATATATATATATATATATATATATATATATATATATATATATATATATATATATATATATATATATATATATATATATATATATATGTATGTATTGTTTGCAATTCTATTTCTGCTATATATATATATATATATATATATATATATATATATATATATATATATATATATATATATATATATATATATATATATATATATATATATATATATATATATATATATATTATATATATTAATATATATATTTTTATTTTTTTTTTTTTTTATTTTTTTTAATAATTAAATTTAAAATAATAATTTTTATTTTAAAAAGTTATCCAAATATTTTATATTTTGTAATAAATTTTAAATTATTTTCAAATATTTAAAAATGATCTAAAAGTTTTTCAAAAATATTAGAAAATTAATAAAATTTTTAGTTTTTGTTTTTAAGTAAAATATTGTATATATATTTTAAAGTTGCTACGACTTTTGTTATTTTTGTAACAAATACTTATTTTATTAATTAAATATTTTGAAAGCGAATCTTTCGCTGATTGTTAACGAGAAGTCATTTACAAAATGTATAGTTATGCTTTGTTGTTATGCTCTATTGAAACCAGTCTATGATTGAAACATAGAGGAAGAAGAGAATTTAAAAATAACGTAACATGTAATAAACCAATAAATTTTTAGTTATAAAAACGAGCAAGTATAATATTAAAAAAAAAAAATACTTTCTTTAGATTCGATTGTAAGAATTAGTTAATTATGAATCAAAATTCCTTTTCTGGTTAAACAATAAATATCGTTTTGAGGTTTTTGAAAGAAATCTGTTTAATAAATTTGCAATTTACTTTCGTAAAAAGCCATATTGATGAGTTCAGTTCATATATACTATATATATATATATATATATATATATATATATATATATATATATATATATATATATATATATATATATATATATATATATATATATATATATATATATATATATATATATATATATATATATATATATATATATATATATATATATATATTTAAAGCCTTAATAATTTTTCCTTTTACATTTTATTTCTCTCTCTCTCTTTTAATTTGTCATCTCAATTAAAAGCCACAAAACCTAACCCATAAATAACGTATTTAACGAAAGTAAATTGCAAAGTTTTTAAACAGATTTCTTTCAAAAATCTCACAATGAATATTTATTAACCACAACCTGAATTTTCATTTGTTATTTACAAATGCTTACCTTCTATTTTTTTAAAAATAATTTTCTTGTTCGTTTTTGCAACAAAATATTTATTAGATCATTGTTTTTTCTTTACTTCTAATCCTTGACTCCTTTAATAAGTTTAAACATGGTACAGTCGTCAGCAGAAGTTCGTTCCTATTAAGCTGGAAATAATATATATATATATATATATATATATATATATATATATATATATATATATATATATATATATATATATATATATATATATATATATATATATATATATATATATATATATATATATATATATATATATATATATAATATATATAAAATGGAGATCATTTCATAAAAGCTCTATTTTGAATAAAAAGAAAATAAAAACATTGAGCGGGGCTTAATTGAACTGTGATTGGCTGAACCTGAAATGATCTCCATTTTATATAAATATTTATTTCCAGCTTAATAGGAACGAAGTTCTGCTGACGACTGTACATTCAATGACATACGTTTTAATAAATGTTTTTAGTTAGCGAATGAGTCGCTCGCAAAATATAATAATAATAAGAAAAAGAGAAATTAATAAATAGTTAAACAACTTTAAATATATAATAAATTTAACTTGAAAAAAAAAAACTTTATTTTTTTATCAATTTTCTAAAATTTTATATAAATTTTGTAAGTATTTTTCAAAAATTTAAAGTTATTAAAAATTAATAACAAAATATAAAATTATGGATAACTTTTAAAAATATAAATTTTTAAGAAGGTTTATTTTCATTATTTTTATTTTTATTTAATAATCTAATTATCCGTTTATATAATTTAAGTTACTGCCACGGTTTTACTTATTCATTCATCTTTTTTATTAATTATTAATTAAGATTCGAGTTTTGATTCATAATAATTTATGTTTATAGCTTTAATAATTTTCTAGGGGGAAATTTAATTTTTCTCTTTTCTACTTAACACAGGTTTTCCCAAACTTTGATCTGTTGAGAAGCCCGAGCAGGTAAATGATTTTGCAGAGCCCTAACTACAATGCATATTGTAATAATATATAATGTTATAATATTGTAATAGTGCAAAATTGACATGACAAAAATAAAAATATAAATTAAGTTTTAATTTTAGCATTCACCATTATCTAATTTTGATCCTTTCTGTCTTTTGTAAATTGGTTAATTATAATGCCTACAGTATATATAGTTGTTGTTTACGATGCAAAGCTCTTCAGAGTCTGTCATAATCGAAGTAAATTGTAGTCTTATATTATTTTCTGAATTTAACCTATTTCAATTTTTAGTTTTAGTTGCTGCGTATAGAGAGTGTGTCTTTTCACAAGGGTATCTTGTTGGAAATCGGTTTAAAATTTGCAGAGCCTTAGCAGCAAGTTCAGGGTGATCATTATTTTGATAGGTCACTTTCTTTAAATTTAGCTTTCAATTCATATTCGGTTGAAGTTTCTATCAGCTGCTCCTTTTCTATCAAAGACAGGACTTGTACGTTTGGAGAATCAAGAAATGAATTTTGAATCAAAAGGAAGTTTTTAATATGAGAGCCAAGATACTGGTCAACGAAATTAATCAGTGTAGATAGGTGCTGAGAGATGAAGGTTTTTATGTCTGAATTCAGACAAAAGTTGGTTGACAAGTAGATATTCCCAAATGCATTCAAAGAATTCATACTTTTCCTCAAGAATCCGTTCTTCTATACCTAAAGATTGCATTGGAATGCAATAATCAAATACTGAGCTTTGAATATGTAACTATGTTACCCTGGAAAAAGAACACATTTAAATGTGAGAATATATCTGAAAAGTATGTCAGTTTTTAAATACAAATTGATCTTTCACTTTAGGAGTTAAATTTTGCTGCAGGTTTGACAGAAATGCATGAACTTCTTCAAACAAAGCATAAAACCTCCCGAGCACTTTCCCTTTTGAAAGTCATTGAACTTCGGTGTATGCGCTTTCCAAATCTTCACATAATATACTAAAAGACATGTAATAAAGTGATCTGGCCTTAATAAAGATTACAATTTTTGTTACATCACCAATAACGTTCCTAAAATCAGGAGAGCGAGAGCGAGAATGCGAGAGCATGTCGAAAAAAAAAATCCCCCAGTGAAAATTCACAATCTCTACGTTTTTGCGTTTATACGAACCAAAACGTTATATATTTGAATACCATAGTTGCAGCCCTGTCAGTGCATGTACTTAAACATGCTACCATGATAAATCATGCTTCTCAAAAAAAAGGATAAATAAAAAAAATAACGAGTACTTGAAATATATCTTTACCCCCTTGTATGAGTTTTCAAAGGCTTACACGTTTACAAGTCTTCGTCTACACAGGAGTCATATGTATCGGACAAATACAAGTAATAAGGCTAAACCTGCAATGTTTGTCATTTCGTTCATTTGAAGCGAAAAATTTTAATTTCATTTTACTCTTCTAATAAGGTCGTTTTTAGCAAAATTCAGACATAACACTAATGCGTTTATAAATTATATTATTGGAAAATGGTACACAATCCATGTTTCTTTTAATTTATCATCTTTAAAAAAAAAAAAAATCAGTATTGCTTTGAACGAAAGTATATTGCAAACTTTTTAAGCAGATTCCTTTCAAAAGTTTGAAAACGGATTTTTAATATTTAACCACAAACGGAATTTGGTTCGTAATTAACTAGTATTAAAAATGTTTTTACCATCGTTTCTTTTTCCACCTTAATATACTTGCTCGTTTATCCAACAAAATATTTATTGGTTTATTACATGTTTCGTTATTTTTAATACTATACTGCTTTAGCTTTCAGTAAGGTATAATGAATTCTAAACGTTTTGTAAATGACTTGTAGTTAGATTAAGCGAAAAGTTCTTACAAAATATATGCTAAATAAACTATTTTAATAAATTAAATGTAACTTTAAAATTAAATGTAGCAACTTTTAATAAAGAAAAGTAAAAATGAAAATAAAAATACAAAATAATTTTTATTTTAAAAAACTATCCATAAATTTTATATTTTATAATAAATTTTAAATTACTTTCAAATGTTTAAAATTTATCTAAAATTTTTTTAAAATATTAGAATATTGATATAATATTAAATTTTTGTTTTCAAGTAAATATATTTTATATATTTTAATAATCAAAAACCCATTTGCACAATTTAAGTTATCTGCCACTGTTTTATTTATCTATTCATTATTTTTTAATTATTAACTATATTTTAATTTTTGATTGATAGTAATTTATGTTTGAAGTTTAAAGTTTTTTATTTTATTTTATTTTTTTTTTATTTTTTTTAATTTTTTTATTTTTAGGGGGAAATATATACTTTTCTCTTTTCATCAAAATTTATCACTTCGTGCAACATACACAAAAAACGGACACACACATGGGCAGCCTCGCAGTAATTTGAGTGAGCATCACAAGTCTTGAATTTGTGAGAGAAAAAGCTATAATTCTTAATAATAATTTTAAAAAAATTATAGGTTTTACTCTCACTCTTTTGTGTAGCGACCAGGGAGTCGGATGCTGTCGCTCTGAAACGTTTACGACCTATTTAACCTTTTTGCTGTCTTTTTTAGCTTTTTTTAATTATTTTTCTTTTATTAAAGGGGTTTTAAAGAATATATATATATATATATATATATATATATATATATATATATATATATATATATATATATATATATATATATATATATATATATATATATATATATATATATATATATATATATATATATATATATATATATATATATATATATATATATATATATATATATATATATATATATATATATATATATATATATATATATATTATTATAAAATAATAATAATAATTAAAAAAAAAAAAAAAAAAAAAAAAAAAAAAAAAAAAAAAAAAAAAAGGGGGAAAAAAAAAAATAAAAAAAATCTTCCCTCCAAAAAAAATGGCCACCCTGTTGAAAATGGTGTGAATAAAAAATGAGGTCAATAGGACCCAAAATATAAATTGTTTAAAATTGACGTCAGATTTTGTTTTCTTTGTTTTTTTTTTTTTTTTTTTTGCTGGTTTGTGAACAACATTGCTTATCTCAAACTCGGTAATTTTATCACTACTTGAGACTACTTCAACAATTCTGACTTTTTAATTAATTGTAAACACATTATCTATATTCCTATGGTTATTTAGTGGATAAATCCACCTCCAAAAATGCGGATGCGAATTCGAATTTTTTCATATTTGTAAAAGTTGATTGAAAGAATAAATAAAAATAAAAACAAAATAAATGAAAATGTTTAATGTTTTAATATATATTTCTATTTTGCAATATATTATAATATAATTGCGAAATTTTCAATATTTATTTTTTTAAAAATAAAAAAAAAAAAAAAAAAAAAAAAAAAAAAATTATATATTTATATATATATATATATATATATATAATATATATATATATATATATATATATATATATATATATATATATATATATATATATATATAATATATATATATATATATATAATATATATATATATATATATATATATATATATATATATATATATATATATATATATATATATATATATATATATATATATATATATATATATATATATATTAAGACAACCGCTATGCTCAATCTTACATATACTCTACTAATAAAGTCTGGAACACACTCCCTTTATCTGTTTTCCCAACTTCCTTTGACTTGCACACTTTTTGAACGCCGTGTATCGGGTCACGTTGGCCATTAGCGACCAGATTCCGAATTTTCCCCAACTCTGGTGGAATTTGGTTGGCCTCCTGCCTTTGCACACCAGAGGAGACATATATATATATATATATATATATATATATATATATATATATATATATATATATATATATATATATATATATATATATATATATATATATATATATATATATATATGTATATATATATATATATATATATATATATATATATATATATATATATATATATATATATATATATATATATATATATATATATATATATATATATATATATATATATATATATATATATATATATATATATATATATATATATATATATATATATATATATATATATATATATATATATATTTTATTTTTTTTTTTTTTTTTTTTTTATTTTTATTATTATTTTTACAGTTTTATATTAATAATAATTTAAAAAGTTACCCATTTAATATTAATTTAAAGAAATAGTTTTGAAATTTGGAAAAGTTTTAATATATTTTTTTTAAATATTTGAAATATTTTAGTTTATTAACTAAAGGTTTTATTATTTATTTATGATTAAGATTCTTATAGTAATCAATAAAGACTTAAAGTAAGGAAATGATCTTCGACAATAACTCCTATATTTTTTATGCGATAATTTCGCTTGTAATGATTAAATTGTTGTTGCGTTATGGTGTTGTTGATCACTGTTACTCTTCAATATAACATGTCAATCGTTTTATTATCGTTTCATACTATTCAAATCTTATTTATTTTATTCTTTCTAAAAAAAAAAAAATAATAAGAAAAATATGTTAATAGCTAATTATTTATAATATTCTTTTGTTTTTCAGTAACTAATTTAAAATCTGCAACAAAATAGATCAAATTAGTTATATTATCTTCCCTTTATTTCAGAAATTTAAACAATTTATGATTTTATTATTATTTATTTTTGATTTTATTATATATATTATATATATATTATTATATATATATATATATATATATATATATATATATATATATATATATATATATATATATATATATATATATATATATATATATATATATATATATATATATATATATATATATATATATATATATATATATATATATATATATATATATATATATATATATATATTTATAGGCTTAGGTGGAGATTGTTTCTGAGTTCGATATTTTTTATATCGATATTTTTTTATGTCGATATTTTATTTTAATTGATATTTTCCTGCCTATAATTAGCCCTAGGCTACTATGTCGTGCAAACGTTCTTGTGTACGTTAGGTCTCTTTTAAGGCAAATTTTTGTGTAGGTTAGGCCTCTTTTTACGGCAATTTCGGTAGTTCAGGTTATGATAAGTCGAATTAGGTTCTGCTAGAAAAGTAAGTAATAATAATTGTGTCTATGTCTAGTAATAGTACCTCGTACCTCTGACAACTCTCTTTTTTACGATAGGCTTCTCCGATATTTTCGATTTTCGATATTTTGTTAACAATCGAAACTCAGAAACAATCTCCACCTTTACCTTATATATATATATATATATATATATATATATATATATATATATATATATATATATATATATATATATATATATATATATATATATATATATATATATATATATATATATATATATATATATATATATATATATATATATATATATATATATATATATATATATATATATATATATATATATATATATATATATATATATATATATATATATATATATATATATATATATATATATATATATATATATATATATATAAATATAATTAAAAAAAAAAAAAAAAAAAAAAAAAAAAAAAATTTTTATTATTTTTTTTATTGTTTTATATTAATAATAATTTAAAAAGTTACCCATCTAATTTTAATTTAAAAGAAGTAATTTGAAATTCGGAAAATTTTTATATACTTTTTGAAATATTTAAAAGAATTTTAGCTTATTAAATAAAGATTTTATTATTTATTTTTGCTTAAGATTTTATAATAATCAATAAAGATTTAAATTTATTAGAAAATATTCTTCAATAAATACTCATATTTTGAATGCGATAATTATCGCTTGTAATGAATGATTAAATCGTTTTTGGGGTATGGTGTTACTCTTCAATATAACATGTCAATCGTTTTATTATTATTTCTCATTTCATACTATTCAAAATTTATTTATTTTATTCTTTCTAATAATAAAATAATAATAAAAACATTTAGAAAAATAGAAAAATATTTTTTTCTTAATAACTAATTTAAAATCTGTAACAAAATTGATCAAATTAGAGTTATACTTTCAGAAATTTAAAACAATTTATGATTTTTATTATTATTATTATTTTTTTTTATTTAAATAATTATTATATATATATATATATATATATATATATATATATATATATATATATATATATATATATATATATATATATATATATATATATATATATATATATATATATATATATATATATATATATATATATATATTTATTTTTTCCTTTATTTATTTACATCCATGTTACAGATTGTAAAAATAATTATGAAAAGATTTGAACCTAAATAATTAAATTAAAAGATTTCGGAAACCAAACTTCTCAAAACAGAATTTGTAGCTCCTCGCTGTTCCTTAGTGAAAATAGTTTCCAAATGTTGCTATATTTGGAATTTTATCCAGAAATTCATACTTTGAAAAGCACAAAATTTTAAAGTTATTAAAAAAAAAATTATTATTTAATCTTCGAATTTGATACAAAGATAGTAATTGAAGGAATGACATATCTAAGGGTATGTATATAATTTTCTTTTCTTTTTTTAAATTTGTAGCACACCTACTGATTAATTTTTGAACTAGGATAGCAAACTGCCTGCGCCAGTGGTTCTGAAATACCTTCGCAATCTTTTCACAAGGTACCAACTATTGTTTCTTTTTCTTTCACCATCTTAGAGTTTATCTAAGATGGACGTGATTGCTCAGTTCATGTTATGTAATATAAAATGCATAAATAAATAGAAGTTAAAAAACATCAAAACTTTAGGGAAATTTACAATGTTAATTAGAAATAATACTAAAATTAATGAAAATACTTTAAATTTTCTGAAAACTCATGAATTATTTTATTTAAGGTTACTCCTACAATTTTATTATTAAAAAGATAATAATGCTTTTACATAAAAGTATAAAAGAAAATGATTTTGTTTCCATATATTTAAAATTTTTATGCAAAATGATAGGATTTGAAAGTCAAACAAAAATATTAATCAGTTTAAACTTAAAGTATGTATGATCAGAAAACATAAAATATTTTATATACTTTTTGTAACGCTTTACAAAGCGTTTGAAATATTAATTATATGTTAGTTTGAAGCAAATTTGGTATCGCGCTGTTTTTTCGATTTTTTATTACCGTATCATGTTATCTGATTTTGACAATATTTAAACAAATTTTTTTTCTAAGTTTAGTATTGATAATAAAAGAAAGAGTAGCCAATGATTAAAAATTGATGCAAGTCATTATTTCTATTATATCCACCACAACGATAGTAATTTTCCTTTCACCCTGTAGTATATATATATATATTATATATATATATATATATATATATATATATATATATATATATATATATATATATATATATATATATATATTATATATATTATATATATATATTTATATATATTATATATATATTTAGCTTAATATATTTTATATAAATATAATAATAAAAAAAAAAAAAAAAAAAAAAAAAAAAAAAAAAAAAAAAAAAAAAAAAAAAAAAAAAAAAAAATTATATTTATTTATTTATTTTTTCAATAATTAATCCCTATAAATTTATTTATCCCTAAATAAAATTGATCTTTAATTAAGGGTAATTTTCAAATATACAATAGTTATTACTTTAAAGCAGTACTTTTAATACTTTTTAGACGTACTTTCCCCCTAAAAGGAAAAAAGTAAAATAACAAATATATAAATAAAGAATTGATTAATACGTTGTGACCGCCATGCAAAAATTTAATAGCACTTAATAAAATGAATGATTTGTGTAAACTGATTATTATCTGTATTATTCTGTAGGCTGCCTTACAAGCGACATTCTTAATTAATTAAATAAGCGTGAGCGGGTTTCGACTTTCAGCCTTGATCTTGACTCTAGTTTTTAATAAATGTTTTTTATAATTGATTAAATAAGAGGTTTTATTTATTACGTTAGTTTGTTTTTAATACCAAAAGTATTTTTATTATTGTGTATGTTATGTCTTTTTTTTAACAAGGAAAAAAGACTAAGAATCTTATTTTATCTATTGTATTTGCTATATTATATGTGAAAGAATCACTATGAAGTAGTTAGAAAATGAAGTAAAACTTTTAAATATATAATAATAATTATTGACAACAAAAATTTAATATTTTATTAATATTCTGAAAAATTTTTTGTAAATTTTTTAGTAATTTTTAAAAAGGTTAAAGATATTGTAAATTTATAATAAAATATACAATTCATGGATAACTTTTTAAAATATAAATTATTTAGAAGGTTTATAATCATTATTATTATTTAAATTTAATAATCCAGTAACCCATTTATATAATTTAAGTTACTGCCACATTTTCATTTATCTATTCATTTTTTTTTATTGATTATTAATTATGATCCTAGTTTTCTTTAATAATAATTTCATGCTTAATGCTTTGATAGTTTTTTTCAAGGGGTAAATTTTTATTTTTATTTTCCCTTTTATCATATTCGTATAACATCCACAATTAACATGCACAACGGACTTGTTAGGCTATAGGCGAACAGCCTTATTCTTTTATAATCGACTCTAATCGATTGGGGCTGTTGTATTTGAGAGAGCTTCCTAAGTCTCGAGCTTGTGATAGCCTGAAGGGCAGTATTTTGTCTTCCTGGAAGGACGGAATATGCCGTTCGTTGGTGAGGTCCGCCCTCAGAAACTGAAAACATGAGTAGCCTCGTAGTAAATAAACTCTAGTCGGTTGAATTATTTTACATCTATTTAATGCGGATTATATCGCACCACACCTAAAAAATCTATTGTGACTAATTATTTACTATTAATTTTAATAATTTATAACAACTTCGAGATCTAACCTATGTTATCATGCTTGCTCTAACTAAGGTGACCATATTTTTCTGACCAAAAAACGGAACACTTCTGATTTTTTTACATTAATCGGAGAGTTTAAGGGAATAGGAGGTTTTTATAAAAGAAGGAAATTCGAAGTGTCGGTTTATTAGTTTAAGAACATTCTCTATATAATATATATATATATATATATATATATACTATATATATATATATATATATATATATATATATATATATATATATATATATATATATATATATATTATATATATATATATATATTTATATATTATACATGGCGGCTCGTATAAATACAGATATCATATATAATATATATATATATATATATATATATATTATATATATTATTCTTATATATATATATATATATATATATTATATCATATATATAATATATATATTAATATATACTATATTATATATATATATATATGTGTGTGTTGTGTGTGTGTTGTGTAAATTCAAAACATATTATATATTAATTAATATATATAATATTTTATATATATTATATATATTATATATATATATTATATATATTATATATAATATATAAGATTTATAATTTTTTATCAATGGAATTTCTTTATTAAATCGTAATCTCCGAAAAAGAGACGCTGCAGGCGTACGATGTCGAAAACTTATTTAAAAAATATAAATTAACGTAGATAATAAAATTTTTATTTTTTTTTTTCATTCCCCAATTTTCCTTTATAAATTTTCCTATTAGAAATGTTATCTTTTTTAACGTACTTTAGTAATTTTAAATATTTAAGTATATAAAAATATCTATATATATATATATATATATATATATATATATATATATATATATATATATATATATATATATAATATAT
>SEYY01019239.1:5000-7500 GCA_009176605.1 Armadillidium nasatum | reverse complement strand
ATATATATATATATATATATATATATATATATATATATATATATATATATATATATATATATATATATATATATATATATATATATATATATATATATATATATATATATATATATATATATATATATCTATATATATATATATATATATATATATATATATATATATATATATATATAATATATATATATATATATATATATATATATATATATATAATATATATATATATTATAATATATTTATATATTTTTTTTTTTTTTTTTTTTTTTTTTTAATATTTTTTTTAAATATTTTATATTCGTTTAGTTATCCATCTATCTTTAGATTAATAAGAATTTTTATTACTTATTTATAAAAATAAATTATATTATAAATTTTATAAATTTTCTTAAAATATTATTTAAAATGATAGTCTTATTTTTTATTTATATTTTATTATAAATGAAAATTTTATATTTAGCGTTATCCGACAAAATATAAGAACGCTTTTGTTTTTGAAGGCGAAAATTTTCGCTTACATTAAAGAAGAATCCATTTTCATATTTAGTTACCCTTATATTTGTAATACATTCATCGAAATGACGAAAAGCAGAGGATGAAGAATTATAAGTATCAAAAGTAGCGCATCTTGATTAAAGCGAAAGAAATAATAGAAATAATGCATGAAAAGATTTTAAAAAATGGAACTTAACTAAATCTTACTTTTTAATGAAAAATTTTAGCACTATAGAGTCTTTTTAATAATAATATATAATAATAATAATAATAATAATAATAATAATAATAACTATAATAATAATAATAATGAAGAAGAAGGCATTCGGAAATATAATAATGATCGAAATAATATAATAATAATCATAATAATTATGGTAAAGAAGTACTAATAATATTATCAACTATAATAATAATAACGATGATAATAATAATAAAAATTGTAATAGCAACAACAATAAGGCTTTTAGTCTAAGCTGATTGAAAAGCTAACTTCAATTACGGCAATAATTTGAAAGTATTAATAGAATTATCAAAATTAGATGTAAAGACGATATTAAATATAATAATAATAAAAATTACAACAACAATAATAGTAATAATAATAACAATAACGATAACAATAACTAACGAATATTAGTAATAACAGTCAAAAGGTGTAGCCCAATATTTTTTACAGGTAGAGTTCGTAATAATTACGAGGAAAATTAAATTGTCAAGAAGATAATAATAATAATAATAATAATAATATATAATATAATAATAAAATAATAATAATAATAATAATAATAATAATAATAATAATAATAATAATAATAATAATAATAATAATAATAATAATAATAATAATAATAATAATAATAATAATAATAATAACAATTACAATAATAATAATTAGAAATATTGGACTACTATTATTAAAATTTCTATTGAAATTTTAATAATTTAATTTTAATTCAATTTCTATTTAAATGATTTATGATATTCGATCTACTACTTGCAGAAACATGTCACATAAATTTTTTTATTTTATTTTTTATTGATAAATATTTTGTTAAGAAATATCTTAGAAAAGCAATCTATTATATATACATTTATTTCAGTAATGAATTTTTAGTTTTTTGTTTCACTTTAGTTCAAGCCTAAATCTTTAATTACATTTATTGGATTCAAGAATTTTTTGCATTAAATTATATACCTAATTATAATAAAATAATACACTTCTTAAAACCTCTCTCTTTCTCTCTCTCTCTCTCTCTCTCTCTCTCTCTCTCTCTCTCTCTCTCTCTCTCTCTCTCTCTCTCTCTCTCTCTCTCTCTCTCTCTCTCTCTCTCTCTCTCTCTCTCTCTCTCTCTCTCTCTCTCTCTCTCTCTCTCTCCTTAATTATCAAATGATCTTGTTACTAACTAGTGTAACTAACTTCTTATTACTTTAATTATTAATTTCTCATAGAATATTCGAGTAGCTTCTTAACCTGTAAATCTTTTATAGCACGATGCTCAGTTAATTTTGCTACAAATTTTAATTTTAATAATTTCGTAATTTAATAAGAAAGTTAGGGCAGAAATTACCTCAACGTTTTTAAAACATTATTAAAATATATTTCATGTATTGGGTTCATTTTACATAATAATAATAATAATAATAATAATAATAATAATAATATATTATTATTATTATTATTATTATTATTATTATTATTATTATTATTATTATTATTTATAATAATAATGATATATATAATAATAAATAATATATAATAATAATAATAATATAATAATAATAATAATAATAATAATAAATAATAAATAAAAAATAATTATAATTATAATAAGAATATTAAAATATTATTTTTACTATATTTAATATTATTTTTTAAATATTTTTGTATTTACTTAGTTATCCATTCTTTTGTAGATTAATAGGAAATTTTATTTTTTACTTATATAAATAAATTTTATTATCAATTTATTAAATTTTCTTAAAATATTATTTAAACTGG
>SEYY01019238.1:15000-20000 GCA_009176605.1 Armadillidium nasatum | reverse complement strand
ATATATATATATATATATATATATATATATATATATATTATATATATATATATATATATATATATATATATATATATATATATATATACCATAGACCAAATATACGCAGAACGTAATCTTTATATTTTTTGCCAATTTTAAGAATTTATTTTTATGTATGTTCGACATTATGCATAATTCTTCTTTCTGTTTTTTTTTTTTTTTTTTTTTTTTATTCGCGATAATATGTTGACAAAGATAAATGGATAATAATAAATAAATTTTGTGGTCCACGCTGTGTGGTTTGATGCATTCACTTATGGTCCACGCATTTTCTGAGGCTTCAATTTGAAGTTCATGAGTCTTGTTTTTTTTATTATTTTTTCTTAGGCATCAAAAATAATTCTTATGTTCAAGACAAACACAGTGATGACTTGGAGATAACAAGTTTGTTTTTTTCTATCTTATAGATTATATAAGATTGTCGAAATGACTCTAAGAGGATTTTATAGACTTTCTCTCTCTCTCTCTCTCTCTCTCTCTCTCTCTCTCTCTCTCTCTCTCTCTCTCTCTCTCTCTCTCTCTCTCTCTCTCTCTCTCTCTCTCTCTCTCTCTCTCTCTGTCTCTCTCTCTCTCTCTCTCTCTCTCTCTCTCTCTCTCTCTCTCTCTCTCTCTCTCTCTCTCTCTCTCTCTCTCTCTCTCTCTCTCTCTCTCTCTCTCTCTCTCTCTCTCTCTTTCTCTCTCTCTCTTTCCGGCGCACATTCTATTTATTTATTTATTTTTTTTTTTTTAGGAAATAATTGTCTGGAATAATGTGTGTGTTATTTCAAAATTTGTATTTATTGTATACATTTTTTTTAAATTTGTTTTTTAAAAAATGAATAATTTTTTCATCATTCAATATTATCTTTAGGAAATAATATATATATATATATATATATATATATATATATATATATATATATATATATATATATATATATATATATATATATATATATATATATATATATATATATATATATATATATATATATATATATATATATATATATATATATATATATATATATATATATATATATATATATATATATATATATATATATATATATATATATATATACTACCATGGCTCAAACGGTAGAATGATTGACTCACGTATTTGAGGGTGCCGGTTCGACCCCACTTGGGATCCTAGGTATAAGCTACCTAGAAAAGTTCCTCTCCTAGTATGAGGCAATGCCCGTGAGATATGAACTTATATATATATATATATATATATATATATATATATATATATATATATATATATATATATATATATATATATATATATATATATATATATATATATAATATATATATATATATATATATATATATATATATATATAATATATATATATATATATATATATATATATATATATATATATATATATATATATATATATATATATATATATATATATATATATATATATATATATACATATATATATATATTATGAAAGAGACATATTAAAAGGTTAAATAGCTAAATTGAAGACGTTTCGACCCTGAACGCAGAGTCATTTTCAAATACAAATTTGACTAGACTTCAAAAATGAGTTTTTATCGTTCTTAGTCGAAGACGTCATTCATTTAACTCTTTAACCTTTTTATAAGTGGTTTTACTTTATAATTATTTTGAGCACGTTTTACGTGATATTACTATATATATATATATATATATATATATATATATATATATATATATATATATATATATATATATATATATATATATATATATATATATATATATATATATATATATATATATATATATATATATATATATATATATATATATATATATATATATATATATATATATATATATATATATTAATGATTTAAGACATCAGTCGTTAAAAATTAGAAGTCAGAAAGATAATTCATTCTTTGTGCATTATTTCTGCCATTTTCTTCTTCCTCCTCCTCCTCTTCCTCCTCCTCCTCCTCTCTCCTCCTCCCTCCCTCCCTCCCTCCCTCCCTCCCTCCCTCCCTCCCTTCTCTCCCTTCCTCTTCCTCCTCCTCCTCCCTATAAGATTTAGGTTTATTACTCTGCTTGATGTGCTTCCTGTCAGAGTTGTAAGAATGGTCAGTAATTGTACTCTATATTATAGGAAACTTTAGGTAGGTTATATTTAGGAAAAAGATTCCTTGTAGCTTACTCGTCAGCTAATTAGTTACGTCATTTACTGCAAGCGTGGCCATCCTCACGAATGAAAATACGTTTGTCCTACAATACAAGAGAATTTTGATCTCAATAAACATAAATGGTTAGAAGCAGTCCACTCACTCATCACCCACCGTGCAAGAATAACTGTCAACACTTCTTCTTCCTCCTCCTCTTCCTCCTCCTCCTCCTCCTCCTCCTCCTCCTCCCTCCCTCCCTCCTCTCCCCTCCTCTTCCTCCTCCTCCTCCCTATAAGATATTAATATAAGATATTATTATACTCTATATATCTTTTCATTGAGATGTCATTTTGGTCAATCATCTTTAGGTCATATTTAGAAACTCACTCTCGTTTTTCATTAATAGTCTAGTTATATTCAAATATTCAGTAAGATTGCTGCTCGTTAATGGCTTTGGCCTTTGAAGCATTTTGCATATCTTTCAAAAGCAGCATCAGATCTGACTACGTTCTTTATGTTCAACGATCTTATACTTTAACGATAGTGAATAGTCTTTTCTGTATAGGTGGTCTCACAGTCACCACACTTAAATTTGTGTATGACCTATGAGCATAAAGGTAATGGTAGTTGTACTATAAAAGAAAAGAAAAGTCATTTTTATCGCTTATAAACATCAATTTAAAATTAAAACAAAATTGAAAAATCTTTTTTTTATATATAGAAAAACTACGATTATATTAATTAATTATCTTTACGCTCGTCGGTCACTTAGCAAACAAATATAAGTTCAGTAATTGTGAGTTCGCATTTATAGGAAAACTATCGATTGTTTTTCTATGAGGATTGTCGAACATTGGGGTATTTACTTCAGAACTTTGGATCGACTAAATAGTTAAATAGTCCCTTTATTCGTCAATAAAGTCTCATTCTTTCAAAAACTATCTATGTATACAGGATATTAAGCCCAATTTTACAATTTTAAATCAGGTTGAGCTCCATCTCAAAATATTGAAATCGTTATATATTTTTCATACTGAACTTGACCAATATGAAATATTATACTCAGACAACATTCTAATTTCATTTATTTATTTTTTTTTTTTAATTTGATGGTCTATTTTCCTGCTTTTATAAATTGTACTTTTCTTATTTATAAATATAATATATACCTTTTGTAGGTTTTGTAATCTAATTGATATTTATATGTAATATTTTATCTTATATTATTCATTATTTTATAAGTTTTGAGAATAGGTTGTTGATAAATTACACAAAACTAGTCACCTAATAAAATTTAGAATGTTTAAATATGCTTTGATGCTTTTATCATATATATATATATATATATATATATATATATATATATATATATATATATATATATATATATATATATATATATATATATATATATATATATATATATATATATATATATATATATATATATATATATTACGATATTAATCATCTAAGTGAAGGTTACAAAATGAATAGTCCAATTAATTGAATTAAAGAAACAAATGTGAAGTTTTAAAACAAGATAATGGTGAACTTTTAATTGATTAATTGCAAAAGCAATTTATACCTGCATTACTTATTAAAACTCTATTTTGAAACACTTATGCAATTAATTTTAATTTTTACAAAAATTATACATGAAGAATGGATTTGCGTTCATAGTAGTAAAAAATATTATTTTACGAAAAATAATAAGGAAAATTGGCAATTGCTTTGTGAGTTGCCAATGATTATTTTAATAATTATAAGGTTATATTTTATCACTGATATAAATATACTGTTGTTAATGACGCATAAAACAGTATAAATATATTTACTAACGTATACTAATAATACTTTTACTATTACATTAGTAACAACAGATATATTCAATATTAGTAATATGAATACAAGAAAACTTTGAAAAAAAACTAGTTTTTAATTTATTAAAAATATTTATTAAATTAACCTATTAACTAATTTATTTTAATTAATTTTTATTTATTTTATCTTTGAAATATATATATATATATATATATATATATATATATATATATATATATATATATATATATATATATATATATATATATATATATATATATATATATATAATAACTAGCTTAACCTTACCAACATCAAACTTAACCTAACCTAGCCATACTCTAACCATAATCTAACCACAGTTAACCTACTTTAACTTAACATCTAATTATTTAACCTGACCAAAAGTAAATATTAATTTCTCGAAAATAAAACATATTTTCTTAATGAGCGATTTGAAATTACGTAAATTGAGAGAGAGTGAGAGAGAGAGAGAGAGAGAGATTGAGAGAGAGAGAGAGAGAGAGAGAGAGAGAGAGAGAGAGAGAGAGAGAGAGACAGACAGACAGAGACAGAGAGACAGAGACAGAGAGAGAGAGAGAGAGAAAGGCAAAGATAAATTTTAACTTATTCAAACAAATTATTCACATAAACTCGAAAAAGGAGTTTCCAAAAACGGTTAAAGTTTATAAAGAAATTTTTTCCAAATTAACCGTTTTGAGTTTCCATCTCTGATTTGCATGCGATACCTGAGGAAAGATCTCCACCTCTTAAACATACAATTATATAGAATTTAAAACTATTATGGAAATCTAACAGCAACCACTGAAGTAGGGAAGAAGAGTCATATACTTTTAGAATTTTTAACATCTTTCCCAATAATAATAATAATAATAATAATAATAATAATAATAATAATAATAATAATAATAATAATAATAATAATAATAAATAATAATAATAATAATAATAATAATAATAATAATAATAATAATAATAATAATAATAAT
>SEYY01019236.1:0-25000 GCA_009176605.1 Armadillidium nasatum | reverse complement strand
CGTTACAATTTTAGACTTCTATCTCTCAGAATTTTCCCCCATCATTCTTCTTTTCTCTTCGTTTATTTTAAATTCTATTTTCTTTCCATATTTTCCTATTCTATCTATATTCTCTTGCACCTCTATGTGAGTAGCTCATCAAGCATATGTTGTCTGCAAACCCTTGTTCTTCCAACTGATCCATTATTCTCCATTTAATTACTCTCCCTCTTCTGTCCACTACCTTATCCTCATACTATGAATTGCCACAATGAACACCATTTCTGACATGTTGCATCCTTGTCTGGCATCCTTTTTACTCCTAATCCTCCTTCCACTTCTACATTACACAATTTTTTAAAAATATCTTGATCAGCCCAATCATTTTCAATGGCATCTCGTATTTTTCTATAAAAATTTTTATTTTTAAGTCTCTTGATGTAGGCTTTCGAACAATTTTTCAAAATCTACAAAAGTCAGTCAAGTACATGAACTATTTCCACTCTTTACACTGCCCTATTATGTTTCCTACTATAAATATATGATCTACACAGCTTCTTTGTTTTCTAAAACCTGATTTTTCTTCCTGAACTTTTCATTTATTTTCCTTTATTCTATTCACTATTATTTTAGCGAATATTTTCACTAGAACCGAAAGAAACGTTGTACCTTACCAATTTAAACATTTTGTAACATCTCTCTTCTTTGGTAGTGTTATTAGCATTCCCCTTCTCCATTCATCAGGCATTAATTCTTTTTTTCATATTAGTTTGAAAAGATTTTCTAACCATTCCAATATGTTCTCCAAACCCTCTTCCAGTATTTCTATATTTACTCCATCCATGCTTGCCTCTCTTTCATCCTTCATTGATTTAAATGCCTCAAAAATTTCTTTCTACAAAAATTTCTTTCTCTAGTCAATCTGTATGTCTCCCATGACCATCCATAATCTCAGCTTCATCAGTCATATCCTCCTGCTCTCTCCTGTTCAAAGCTTCCACAAAATGTTTCTTCCATTTTCTGAAACATATTTTCCTTCCTGAATCATCTCTCCATTTCTAATTCAATAGTATTGTTTCCTCTCTTTTTTTTCCTTCCCAAAAGAGTTTTGTTATTTTATGCATTTTTCTCAACTTTAATTTTTCCGTTGCTCTCTGTGCTTCTTCATTATTTGATCAAAGTATTCATTTTTAAAAATTCCCTCCTGTCTTCTTTTGTCTATTCAAGGCTCTATATTTTGTTTCAAGCGTTTTTCTAAATTATTCTGATCTTCTATTTTGGATGGTGCCATACATTTTCTTTTTATTTTTTGATAAGGTCCGAAGTTTTATTTGTTATCCATTTGCTTTCTCTTTTTGACTTTTTCATTCCTTAGCACTTCCTCGCCCACACTTTTAATTGTTTTTCTTAAACTTTCCAATTCCTTTCGACTTGTTCATTGCTATTCCCATCTACATATTCTCTCTTCTCTTCCACTACACTCATATCATTCAATGCAGTGAATCTATTTTTCAATTATATATTAAATTGTTTTTATTTCTCTTTTCTTTAACTTTTCAAGATCTATATTCTACTTTTCATAGTTTTGATTTTCTTTTCTTGTCTTAGGTCTGAGTATTATCTTGCATCTTAATAAACGATGATCATTATTTACATCTGCTCCCTTTATTACTCTTACGTCCATCACAGAGCTTTTACATTTTATGTATACCAATATAAGATCTATTTGATTTTTATCCTTTCATCTGATGAGTTTCATGTTGTTTTATGTATCACATATTTTTGTTCAGGCAGAATTTTATTAATAATTTTCCGTTCTTTTCTTGTTCCATATCTTTGCTTTCCCATAACTGTCTCCTAACCTTGGTCTTCTTTTTCTACTTTTGCGTTCATGTCCGTGCAAATGTAAGTATTATCTGCAATCTGTATGCCTATTCAATATAAATCTTGCCCACATCATTTTATAATTTACAGGAAACCACTCCGTCAATGTATTTCCCCATCTCTCCCTTACTACCAAGGCAACTCTTCTCTCATGCTTTTCATCATTCACGGAATAGAGAACCAAATTTCCATCACCTCTTATTATTAGACCGCTCTCCTTCTAATTGTTTTTGTACAATCTCAAAACGATAAGGTCATATTCTCCGTCTTCAAATATTATTTCCACCTCCGCCAGCCTGATATAAAGTTTTCTCGTTTTACAGTCCGATTTTCAATTTTTTTTCTTTTGGTATAGAGGTCTATTTCTTCCATTTTTCAGCTTCTTTCCGTCTTTCACTGGAAAACTTATTTACGCCTGTCCTACTCTCCTGATACTAGATTAAGCCAGGTCCTACACCGTGTTCAATATTTACACCATTCTTACCATATCTGGATTCAGCTGAATGGTTTTAGTTTACCGTGGATTCTGCAATCACTTTTTATTGCGTTGATGGGAAGTTACTCCACTGAGCAACCATTTCCATTTACCCGGGTTTGGGACAGCAAGAGTTTTCTTTAAGAGGAACTCATGGTTTATTTTCTTTTACCTGTATTGTGCAGAAAAGAATAACGCTGACAGTAAAGTTTGGGCCACTTTGTATTTGGAGAAAAGGAAAGAGAATAAAAAAGACTATGTGCAAATCGTATGTGCTTAAATTATAAGGTATGTTATAAGAGTCTTCAGAATGGTAGAGTAGGTTTGCAATAGAAGATTATAAAGACTAATGGAAAAGTTTGATACCTGTGAAATATTTCAGAAAGGAAATGAGAAAGTTTGGACATATCAAGAAGATTTAAAGCGTTGAACTACCACAGGTATGAGATATATTCTATATTCAATGTCAGCCAACATCTCAATACATAGCAGGCAGCCGGGGTTATATGAGTAAGTCACAGAGGCGGAAAAGAATACCTAACCTCCAAGAGACACAATGGGACTCTTCTAGTAAAGATGAAGAGGAAAGCAAGTAACACGATTTTTAAGCCTTGTGTGAAAATTCAATTCGAGTGGATGGATGATTAAAGTAAATTTATGATAACAAACTTACACTACCAGAAGGAAAAAAAAAACTGGAGCTGAAAGGATGAGTTGAAGCAATATTCGAAGTCATGATTAAATCTCAGAAGCTTAATCTTATACCATCATAAATATTTGTCTAACTAGTATTAAATTTTCTGAGAGAGAAGAAATCATTTTTTAGAAGAAATTGAGGTGTTATTCATAAATGTTTGAATGGTACTAAGAAGGAGGAATATTTTTAAAACTGTCTTATGGAGAATTAGAGAGGCAAAAGCGTAAGTAAAGAATTCGTCTTTCGTAACAGTTGGAATGAAGAAGAGAAGGGACAGAGAAAGAAGCAAAACTGAGTTGCCAAATTTTCAATTTGACATAAAGAAGAGGAAATAGAGAGATTACTTCACTCTCTACATTTGAAAGTAGTTTTTAGAATCATAAAAAATAAATTTAGCAAGAAAAGGATTTAAACAAATTCAAATGTAAATGGTCTTGCTCTACATACTACTCTGTATCGTCAATCTGTAAATAACTAGAACAAATAGTCATTCTCCAACCCAGTTTTAGTAGAACTCCTTTTGTTGTAAAAATGTTTTCTACGAATCATACATTCCAGTATTATCCACGAAACTTCATCTTATTTATTGATAGGAAGATAAGAATACAATTTATTTTTAAAAAATTTATTCAGAAAGATTATTTATCAGAAATCTGGATCTTTGTAATACGGTTATTTGAAATTCGGGCGGGCATAAACACAACAATACCACCAAAGAAGCAAATTCAAATTTTTAACGAAACACTCTAACAAAAAAAAAATTCTATTAATCAATATGTCATTTCGTTTATTCGAAATGTCAAATAATATTGAATTTAAAATGTCCAAAATGAATATTTTTTTTTAATAATTTTTAATATTACAAGCGTACATGCATAGCTGAGGAACATTTTTCTATAGGGAGCTCAGCTCCACGTGCCATCAGAAAACAAAGTGGTGATGAAATATTTTTAATTAACAACCGATATATATATATATATATATATATATATATATATATATATATATATATATATATATATATATATATATATATATATATATATATATATATATATATATATATATATATATATATATATATATATATATATATATATATATATATATATATATATATATATATATATATATATATATATATATATATATATATATATATATATATATATATATATATTATATATATATATATATATATATATATATATATATATATATATATATATATATATATATATATATATATATATATATATATATATATATATATATATATATATATATATATATATATATATATATATATATATATATATATATATATATATATATATATATATATATATATATATATATATATATATATATATATATATATATATATATATATATATATATATATATATATATATATATATATATATATATATATATATATATATATATATATATATATATATATATTATATATATATATATATATATATGTATATATATATATATATATATATATATATATATATATATATATATATATATATATATATATATATATATATATATATATATATATATATATATATATATATATATATATATATATATATATATATATATATATATATATATATATATATATATATATATATATATATATATATATATATATATATATATATATATATATATATATATATATATATATATATATATATATATATATATATATATATATATATATATATATATATATATATATATATATATATATATATATATATATATATATATATATATATATATATATATATATATATACGGGGGAGAGAATTAGCGCTCCCAAGGCGATGAGGTTACCCCCTATTGGATATACGGGATGTTAAGGGTACTCCCATCTCATCCCGGTGCCCAATGGTTCGCTCCCTTTCGCGCTCACCTTCTTCTACACGGAGTAGGCTCTCCTTTACACTCACAACACATTAACTCTAAAACATCTTTAAAAAAAATCAATAATGGCGTTAACTTCGGTACCCTCGGAGAAGCCCCAGGGGGCGGCTTCAAAAAATAGCCCTCATCCACCCCTTCCCCCATCACCACTTGGGAGTTGGTGGCCTCCGGTGATGGGTCTGGTGCCACCATGACACAGCTGCCGGCTTGTCCTGATGCACGGTCTATTTTTTTTCATTAAATTTCTGGCAACATTCGCGGTCTGCACTCCAATTTCCACTTTGTTGAACATCACCTCTCTTCTTCTAGGCCTCACCTCCTATTCTTGACCGAAACTCAGATGTTTGAGCGTTCTTATAGCAAACCCTATTCTGTTTCCTCCTACTGTCTCTATCCTCAATTTTCAGCCAAAGGCGGTTGTTGTGCATACGTGCGCAACGATGTCGTTTGTTCTCGTGTCTCTAATTTGGAGTCTTCCGAATTTTCCACCTTATGTCTTAGGCTCTTTTGCCATTCGAAGACTAATTCATTTGTTCTGATTATTTATCTCCTAACTCTACTGACTACCCTAAATTCTTCGACTATTTAAACTCCAAAATAGAGCACATTCTCTCTTCTTCTTCTTTCTCTGAAATTATCATATTAGGTGATTTCAATGTTCCCCACCGCCTGGCCTTCTTCTAGTTCTCATGATACAGCTACTGAACGTGCTTTCCATTTCGCTATCCAAAATGACCTTGAGCAGTTGGTGCAGCTACCTACTTGTATCCCTGATCGTTTTGGAGATAAACCCAACATTCTAGACCTTTTTCCTAACTTCTAATCCTTCTCCTTATACTGTTAAACTCTTTCCTCCTCTGGGTTCCCCTGATCACCCTCTTTTCACTTGTATCCTCTTCTTTCTCTTCAAGTCTTCCGCAGGAAAGACCCCCTTCTATTGAAAGGAAACGTTTGTGGCCCTTTGGTGCCTCAAACTGGTCGGACTTGCTGTCGAACTTCTTCGATTTAACGTGGAATGATTATTGCTTCCGTGGGAGAGGTGCCTCGGAGTGTGCAGAGCGCATTACTGAGGTGATTCTCTCTGGCGTGGAGACTTACATTCCATATTCTTTCCCTTCTACTAAACCTAACAAACCTTGGTTTAACTCTGCTTGTTCTCGTGCTATCCGCCGCAGGGATGTTGCCTTCAGGGATTGCCGTCGTCTTCAAACTCCAGAAACTCACGCTACTTATATTTCATCCCAGAATCTTGCAACATTTATCCATCGCAACACTAAAATCTCAATTCTTCGTAGAACTGAAAGAGAGAGAGAGAGAGAGAGAGAGAGAGAGAGAGAGAGAGAGAGAGAGAGAGAGAGAGAGAGAGAGAGAGAGAGAGAGAGAGAGAGAGAGAGAGAGAGAGAGAGAGAGAGAGAGAGAGAGAGAGAGAGAGAGAGAGAGAGAGAGAGAGAGAGAGAGAGAGAGAGAGAGAGAGAGAGAGAGAGAGAGAGAGAGAGAGAGAGAGAGAAAGAGAGAGGTTACTTAATTGGGTGAGAGCAATATTGACAGATTTGAAACTCTGATTACAAATAAATAAATGGAAGAACGAACGACGTGCCAAATTTAAAATTCACATATAATGAATTACTTTACCCTTGAATCGAATTTAATACCGAACTTTAATAATCTATGATGTGAGCTTGTAAAAACATTAAAAAAAAAAGTTTATGACCCAGTGGAAATAAATGAGTGATGTTTTATGCTAATTTTTCCACGAAAAAATTAACATAAAAAAAAGTTTGCAAAAAAAAAAATTGAAAAAAAGTCATTTTATCTACTATTTTACACTATATTATATAAAATATAGTGTTGAATAAAGTGAAATTGTGCTAAACACTTCGTAAGCCTAAAATCCTCCTTGGAGTTGATAGTTGAGAGTGAAATCACTTTCAGTTCTGTAACTAAATTCTCACATAAACTACAAAAGTGGAAATCATCGAGGATGAGAAGTACCGTGTTAAATCTTTAACGAAGCAGCAAATATTTCTTCCAAATCTTATCGCTTCTAAAGAATAAAAAGGGATCTTTCTATTCTTTTTTTTGAGAATTCGATGATTTTGGATCGTAATTTTTATAACTTAAAAGTAAGTTTCCAATTAACAAGATTATTTTTGAAATCGGTATTTCGAGATAAAATTTTGCATATGTTAGAAGTTTGTTGCTCTAAATAGCCTTAAATCTTTGCACCACTGTAAAATTTCCAACTATATATATATATATATATATATATATATATATATATATATATATATATATATATATATATATATATATATATATATATATATATATATATATATATATATATATATATATATATATATATATATATATATATATATATATATATATATATATATATATATATATATATATATATATATATATATATATATATATATATATATATATATATATATATATATATATATATATATATATATATATATATATATATATATATATATATATATATATATATATATATATATATATATATATATATATATATATATATATATATATATATATATATATATATATATATATATATATATATATATATATATATATATATATATATATATATATATATATATATATATATATATATATATATATATATATATATATATATTTTGAGCCCTTCTCAAGGGAGGAGGTATGCGACGTGAGAGTTTAGAAGTGCAATGTCTGTTGTAATAGCGATAGTATAGAGAGAGTTACGCAACATTTCGACGGGAAGAAAGAGAATGGAGAGAGTTAGTTATAGCAAAAGAGAGAATATATATATATATATATATATATATATATATATATATATATATATATATATATATATAATATATATATATATATATATATATATATATATATATATATATATATATATGTCTCCTTTAGTGGGTAAAGGCCGGAAGCCCACCAATACCCACCAGAGTTGAGGAACATTCGGAATTTGGTCGATAATGGCAGTAGTGACCCGATAAACGGAATTTAAAAGTGTACAAGTCAAAGGAAGCATTGAAAACAGATAAAGGGAGTGTGTTCCAGACTTTACCAGTACAGTACATATAAGAGTGAGCATAGCGGTTAAGTATGGGGACGGAGAGTTGGACAGAGATTGGATGAGACTGTGTAGAAAGTCGTGTCGCACGAGCTCTTTCAAGGTAGGACGTATGCAAAGTGAAAGTTCAGAAGAGCAATGTCCGTTGTAATAGCGATAGTACTAAGAAAGTGACGCAACAATTCGACGGGAAGTAAGAGATTGGAGAGAATTAGTAAGATCAAAAGATTTTAGAAGACGAAAAGTCTAGACTCCACCTTTTGGAGAAGAGATGTATGTGTAGAACAATCTCTGATGTGCGAGGCTTACTCCATACATGGACGAACAACACTCCTATACAGAGCATGCAACTATGGTGGCGTAAAAAAACAACGAAGGAACCTCAGCTCATCCAACCTCTGTTTAGAGATAGAAGTAATGTAATCTTTCCAAGAAAGATCACGAGAAAAAGAAACTCCGAGAATATTGAGGATAGATGAAGGTTTGAGTTGGAGTGTTTTCGAAGAAGATGTCATATTTGTGTGGAAGATTGTGTCTAGCAGAAAGATGGATGAATTGAGTTTTTGAGGCATTAAAAACGATCATGTTTTCTCTGCCCCATTTTGAAATATGAGAAAGATCAGAGGTCAGTTGCTCCAAGGCCATCCTTACTGAATCTGTGAACTGCTGTTGGGTGGAACGTCTTTCAAATTGAAAGGAGTAATGAAGGGTTTAGTCCTCGGCATGGGAGTGTATAGGAGACGAAGTGATAGAGAGAAGGTCATTAATGAAAATCAGAAAAGAGTTGGGAATAGGACAGATCTTTGGGGAACACAACTATTTTTTGTTTTATAGGATGAACGGTTGCCGTCTACAAGAGCTGCTATAGAATGACCGAAAAGGAAATTAGAGAGAAAGTCACAGAGAGAAGGATAGATTCCGAAAGAGGGAAATTTGGAAATCAAAGGTTTGTGCCAGATTCTATCGAAGAATTTCGATATATCTAGCACCACAGCGAAATATTCACCGAAAACCCGAAGAGAGATGAGAACCAAGAGTCAAAAAAAAGGGAAAGAAGATCACCAGTAGAACGTTCTTTACAAAAGCTATACTGACGATCAGAGATAAGATTAAAAAAATCAAGGTGTTTGCAATTTTTCCTGTTAAGGATAAATTCGAAAACTTAAGAAAGAACAGAGGTTAAAGAAATAGGACGGTAGTTAGAAGGCTCAGAGGGGTCCTTCTTCTCAGATAAACGTTGAATGAGTGCACGTTTTCAGCAAGAAGGGATTTTCGAAGGTAAAGGCAAAGACGAAATAGTTTAACAAGGCAGGGTGCAAGCTCGGAAGCACAAGTTTTGAGAACCGCAGGAGGAATACCATTGGGACCATTCGCCTTCTAATTGTTAAGCTCAGGGAGAGCAGGAATGGCACCTTTAGAAGAAATTACAATGTTAGGCACAAATGAGTTGGAGGGGGTTGAAAGAGGAAGGAATAGCTCCGGAATCGTCTAAGGTAGGATTAGGGGTAAAAGTTTGAGCAAAGAGTTCAGCTTTTGTAGAATGTAAAATAGCAGTTTTGCCGTCAGAAGAAACTAGAGGAGAGAAAGAGAAAGAAGCAAAGTTAGAGTTTACATTTTTTTGCATTTTTTCTGAAGTTAGCATCCCTGCGGTGGATAGCCCGAGAACAAGCAGAGTTAAACCAAGGTTTGTTAATTTTAGTACAAGAGAAAGAATAGAAGTAGAAGAGAAAGAATATGGAATGAACGCCTCTATGACAGAGAGAATCACCTCAGCTATACACTCAGCACACTCTTAGGGACCTCTCCCAATGAAGCAATAATTATTTCATTGGAAATCAGAGAAGTACAACTGCAACTCAGATCAGTTAGCAGCACCGAAGTACCAGAAATGTCTCCTCGCAGAAGTCAGGGGTCGTTCTTGCGGGAGACTAGAAGAGACAGAACAAGATACTGAGAGAAGAAGGTGATTGGATGAACCCAGAGGAGGAAAGAGCTTAACAGTATAAGGAGAAAGAGAAGAGGTTATGAAAAAATTAAGTGTGTTGGGTTCGTCACCATGATGGTCAGAGATACGTGTAGGGACTTGCACCAACTGCTCAGGGTTGTTCTAGATAGAAAAGTTGTAGGCGAGTTCATATATATATATATATATATATATATATATATATATATATATATATATATATATATATATATATATATATATATATATATATATATATATATATATATATATATATATATATATATATGTGTGTGTGTGTGTGTGTGTGTGTGTGTGTGTGTGTGTGTGTGAATATGTTTGTGTGTGTGTGGCAATAAAATTATTTACAATATGAAATGGACTTTCATTGTTTAAAAACAATTTTCCACTTTAAGTTTTGCTCCACGAGTTCTTCCATTTTAAAAGCCAAAATTACACGTGGAATAGATTTTGTGCAGAACGCATCGTTGCAAACCAATAATTAATTGGTAGTTCTTAAACATGTATTGGTTTTATCTTGTGTTAATTATTTATTTGAGAAGTTTCTGGTAAGAGTAAATATATATTAGCCTCGTATTGATTTTATTGTGGATTTGTATATATATATATATATATATATATATATATATATATATATATATATATATATATATATATATATATATATATATATATATATATATATATATATATATATATATATATATATATATATATATATATATATATATATATATATATATATATATATATATATATATATATATATATATATATATATATATATATATATATATATATATATATATATATATATATATATATATATATATATATATATATATATATATATATATATATATATATATTATATATATATATATATATATATATATATATATATATATATATATATATATATATATATATATATATATATATATATATATATATATATATATATATATATATATATATATATATATATATATATATATATATATATATATATATATATATATATATATATATATATATATATATATATATATATATATATATATATATATATATATATATATATATATATATATATATATATATATATATATATATATATATATATATATATATATATATATATATATATATATATATATATATATATATATATATGAGAGAAAAATTTTCCGCACGTCAGGATTCGAAACCTCTCTCTCTCTCCCTCTCTCTCTCTCTCTCTCTCTCTCTCTCTCTCTATATATATATATATATATATATATATATATATATATATATATATATATATATATATATATATATATATATATATATATATATATATATATATATATATATATATATATATATATAATATATATATATAGTAGGACCCCCAAAGTGAAGGGTGCAGGTGCAAAGTGAGGGGAAGGAGGTGAGGGAAAACGAGAGGGAAACCATGCTTTTTCATAAGGTGTTTTGGTGGGCTGAGCACCTCCTTATGGGAAATTTGGGAGCGGAGCCCCTGATGGGAAACTGGGGTTGGAGCCCCTATGTCATGGTCTATCGTGAGTCGATTTTAATCCGCTTAATCCGATAATCCGTGATTTAATACTGCTAATCCCCAAATTAATTATGTTAATCCCTTAATCCACTCTTTTTTTATCCTTTTTTCCCTTTGTACATGCCGCCAGACACGTACCAAACCTCATGTGCACGTGTCAGGCCCTAACTCATACTCTTTTCTGATTGCCATTTCTAGCACTTTCTAACACTTTTCCCTCATGCTAGACACCTTTCTAGCACTTGGCACTGATTCTAGAGCCCTCCCCTAGTCCTGAGAGGCGTGCCAGTTGGCCTTGACGGTAATGCCCGTTGGCACTAAGGGTAGTGCCATTGACAGTTGGCACCGAAGGGAGTGCCAGTTGTCACTGAGGATAAGGCAACATCCGGTGACATCCGTGGACCAATCAGGATTCAGGCACCTTCGATGGTGACGTCATCTGTGCATGCGCACACTCCTTATCCTATGACGTCATGATACGGGTCTATCTTGAGAATATGACGTTAATCGACCGCCATTTTTTATTGATCACGTATTTTTTTCCTTCTTAACTACTTGATTTCTATCAGCCATTTTTGATCATGCGGGTTTCCGCCATCTTGAATTTGATTTTGAATTTTCTCGCCATTTCTTCTTGACCTCAACGCCATCTATTGAGTGAAAATCAAACTTCCTCCTCCTCGTCCGATATTTACAGTAAGAATTTAAAACTTTTTTGAAACCAAGACCAAGACCATTCGAAACCTCGACTTTTTGATTTGAATTCCATCACGCTACCACTACACCAACTTGATTATCATACTTTAGAAAAAGCGAATTGTTCTATTCACCCGTAACGTTTTCGACTTTGAATTCGCCAGATGACGTCATTTGCGCATGCGCGCACACCGTATAGTGTGACGTCATGACACGGGCTATCTCGAGACTATGATGTCATTCGGCCGCCATTTTTTCTTCAAGTGATTTTTTCTTAATCACGTGGTTTTTATTTCCGTGGTTTTTTTCCCGTAGATTTTCTTCAACGTTTGACTCTCAGGTCCATATCCGAGAGTTGAGCCCCTTCCTGGACGGCGCATCACAGCGCGGCCTGGCGGAATATTCGACACGAGGTAGCGCTATCCTGCGGCGCGCACGAACGCGTACAGAAACATTCATGACGTGACAATTTATTTTTTAGAGGAAATATTTACCACTTTCAAATATTATGACGTCATACTTTTCCTTTATTTCCCACTCGGTAAGAGGGGAGTGCTATTGTCAGCGAAGCTTGCACTGAGGGTAAGACAACATACGTTGGCTCATTTTCTATTCCTGAGTGCCATTTCTAGCTTTTTTCCTAGACCTTTCTAGTACGTGGCATTCTTGCTAGGTCATTTTGGATTTGGTATCTACCATCCGTCATTTTTGACCAAATGGTTTTTATTTCGGTAGATTTTCTTCCTCCATCATGATCTCCATTTCTTGGTCACGGGGTTTCTATAGCTGTACATACGTGCACACATACACACACACACCTTACCTTATGACGTCATGTTAGCTTTTTTTCTAACACTTTCAAACATCTTCTTACACTTTCTTGTACGTGGCATCCATGCTATACCATGTAACCCATTCGGTAAGAGGGGAATGCCAGTGCCAGATACAGTCGTGAGCGAGCCAATCAGGATGTAGGCGCTCTCGGAGATGATGTCACCTACTCATGCGTAAACACACACACGCACAACATTTACCGCGTCATCATGGCATAGACAATCATGAAACTATGACTACAAATTTTCTCCTTATGACGTCATTAATAGCATGTGACTTTGATTCCTCAGATGGACGAGTGGAATAGTGCAATAAGACGCGTCAGCGTATGCATAAACATTCATGACGTCATCATCACGTGACATTTTATTTTTTCCAATTTCAAATACGAATGTAAAAATATTATGACGTCGTACTTCTTCTTTATTAGAATTCAGGTCCTGACTTGATATATTTTTCAATTTATTTATTTAACTTAAACAAACATCTCTGTATTTTTTTCTCATACTTTCAATTTTTTATTTTTTTTTTATTTTTTTTATTGGTTTTGCTGTTACCAAATACAATCTTTACCACCTTCTCCTCACATAAATACATACACAAGTACATACAAACCCACATAACTACATCGAAGACATCACCATGCAACCCTCCCCCCCACCGCTTTCATGAAATTGTCATGGTAACAATCTTCAGCCGTTATCCTATTCGTAGGACTGAAATTTTTTCTACTTCTTCTTCTTCTTCTACTGCCTCACGTAGTAAGGTACGTAATACGTATAAGGACTCAGTGATGACCATTCACTCACTCACCCAAACACATTCACATTAGCTCGCATACACAACAATTGTAACCAACTAAGACCAGTTAATTTAAAATTTTAACATTACATACACTGATATACTTGACATATCAAACCAAAATTCATGTATATTACTTCTAACAAACATATCACACTTATTTAAAGCTATTACCCACCCCTCTAAATATATTTGTCCTACAAAATATCTCCCTAACGCAAACTGAAAGTCTTTATTTACACTGTATTCATGCTCTCTCTCAGCATTCAGACATTTCTACAACACTTATCATAGACACTGTATAGGTTTCTGTACTAAGTCTCGCAGTATGCGTCATAAATCTAAAAATTAAACTATTTTTTATCACTTATTCATGATCAAAGGCATATCTCTCTGGTACATATTTTCATTCCCTATCCCATTCAACCTAAATCTTATTCTCCTTATTTAGCCTTACTTTTTTTTTACTTCGACATAACCAAACACATGCTATCCACTCTCCAACATACAATTTAATAGGAAATTATGGGCATTTCTTATATTAATTCAAAATAGCACGCAAAACTTTTTATCACTAATGCATGATCAAAGACATACAACCATCTCTTTAACCTACATTTTATTGTACTTACATATATTTTCACCCTAAGCCTCATCAATATATAACTTAAATCACTGTATTTAACCTTCCTTTTGTATTTAATGTATGAATAAAGTAATGCTAGTTTCTATCTAGTATGCAAGTTAAAGAACTTTTCATTCATTATTCACCTCAAAACTATTCAACGTTTAAATTGATTCTCCATGGTTAACTCAATTTTTATCATTTAAGGAGTGAACAAAGACATGTCATCTTCTATCTAGCATACAAATTGCACTACTTTATATTAACATTCAAGATAAACTCATAGCCATTTAACTTAATTCTTCATATTCAACTTATATTTTTTCACATAGGTATGGCCAAAGATATTCCGACATCACTATTAGCACGCAGTTTATAGAACTTGACATACATTTCATTCCCTATTCCCTCCAAGATGGGACTTAAGTACTACATACTACCTGACTTTAAAACACTTCGAACAGATGCCATCATCTCTCTCACATACAGTTTATAGAGGCTCACATACATTTCTTATCTGAAATCTTTCTTCATACATCTTATTTTTCAATAACCCATTTAGCTTTCTATTATAAAAACCTGATCGAAGATATGCCTATTTCCCTCTAGCACAGCGTCTATTGATCCTTTATATGCACTTCAAACCATAATCCCTCCAACATATAACTTAAATCTCTGTATTTAATCTATCTTTTGTAATGAATGCACGAGCAAAGTCATCCTTGTATCTATCTGGTACGCAAGACATAGAACTTTTCATTTATTTTTCACCTCGCAACTATTCAACATTTAATTTGATTCTCCAAGCATGACTTAACTTTATCACTAATGCATGAGCAGAGTCATTCCATCATCTATCTAGCATACAAATTATAGTTCTTTACATATAAAATTCAGCATAAACTCATAGACATCTAACTTAATTCTCCACATTCAACTTAAATTTTTTGCAAAAATATAATCAGAGATATACTGTTTTCTCAATAATACAAACTTTACAGAACTTGACATACATTTCATCTAATTATCCCACCCTCCAACGTATAACTTAATCTCTGTATACTACCTGAATTTAAACACTTTGACAAATTCGGACACAAATCATTATCTCTCTAATTTATAGATCCTTACATACATTTCTCATCTAATCCACCCAAAATATATCTTAACTCACCACGGTTCTCTAAATTTTTTATAATTAAAACATGATCAAAGACATACTGACGGCTCTCCAACAAGTAATTTATAGATATTGACATGTAGTTCATTACATATTCATCTCGTCATTTACCTTAATCTCCATATACTACCAAACTTTTATCACTACGACATGATCAGACACATATTATCATCTCTCTAACTTGTAATTTTATAGAACCATATATACTTTCTTAACTAATTCTTTCAAAATATATCTTAATTCACCATAGCTCACTAAACTTTTTATCATTATACCTATCAGCATCATATTTTCCAACACGAATGTAAATATTGTGACGTCATACATTTCCTTTAGTACTATGTATTCGAGTTATTATATTCATATGAATTTATGTTTGTAACATCACCACCATAAATTCATGTGACGTCCTACCTTTTTCTTTGAACGTATTGCTTTCAAGTCCTAACCTGAATTATTTACCGTGGAACTATTTTGTTCTTCTTAGCTAAGTGCCGTCCTTGGATCTATTTTTTCCCGATATTTAACATAATTTTTATATTTACTGAAAGTTAGCACAAAATATTAATGTGTCTATGACGTCATAGCCACGTGGTTGGTTGTATTTTTTTCAATCCCTGATATTTCATGTTTTTGACTCACTACATTTGCATACTTATTTACTTTAACTCACTATAACCAAAGTTCTAAAGGAGACCATGTGTCTATGAAGTCATAACCATGTTACTGGTCACTACTTAGTCCTACAAATCCAGATATTTTATGCTTTTTGGTTAGCCACATTTACATTTTCCGTATAACCATATGCTTATCATACCTGATTCAAATGTTTAATATCTACAACGTCATTCTATAACAATATTTAATGTATTTATGATAAAAAAAATTCTTATTACTTAGTAAATCAATACCATAATTTGAATTTTATACGAGTGAAAACAACATTTACTTAATCCTACATTATATAATTTTAATTTCATGACTTTTTCTTTAATGCAATACATATGTTTCTTGGATATTTATTCCGTTTTTCTTCAAACTATTATTTTTTTAGCCTTATTCAATATTCCATTTTTCTATATTTCTTTTCAAGAGATGACTTTTTAAAATTATTTTATTCGCTCTGATGGTTTTGTTGCAAATGCTCCCTCTGAAAAGACTAATCTCTTCGCTCTCCTTTTCTCATCTAATTCCACCCTGCTCAATTATGGCATCCCTCCTCTTACTCCTTCTCCTCTCAGGTATACCATGTCTCTATCTTTAATTAATCATGATAGGGTTTATGGGATCCTGAAATCTATGGACGACAGGAAGCAGTGCCCGGATGGCATTCCCCCTCGTGTTCTGAAGGAGTGTGCTTCCGAGTTAGAGCCTGTCCTCGTTCAGCTCTACTCTTTGTGCTTTAATACTAATACTTTTCCTCATTGCTGAAGCGTGCATTTGTTCAGCCAATCCCCAAAAAAGGTAGCCGCTCAAACCCTTCTAACTATCGACCTATAGCTCTCACTTGTGTTCTATATAAAATTTTTGAAAGTCTCCTCAACTCTCATTTCCTGGATCATTTGGAGTCTCATTCTCCTCCCCCAGATCACCAGTATGGCTTTTGACGTTCGAGGTCAATTGGTGACATACTTCCTTATCTTACTGATCTATGGTCTTCTGCCCTTAGGGACTACGGGAGTCTTGCGTGGTGGCACTTGACATTTCCAAGACTTTCGATAGGGTATGGCATGCGTCGCTGCTCTCCAAGCTCCCTTCCTTTGGGTTTTCTCCTTCCTTTTGCTTACTCTTGTCTAGTTTTCTCTCAGATCGTTCCATTTCTGCACTTAAAGATCGAGCTACCTCTTCCTCCTTTTTTGTCAACTGTGGTGTTCCTCAGGGTTCTGTTTTATCTCCAACCTTATTCTTACTTTTCATTAACGATCCTCTCAATTTCACTTCTAACTCTGTTCACTGATATGCTGATCACTCAACTGTACATTTTTCTACTCATTTCAAATCTGTTCTCTCTTTCGCTTCTAGAATTACTTCTCGTCTTCTTCTTTCTGATTCTATTTCGCCGATCTGGATGGGATTTCCCAGTGGGGTCATAGCAACCTTGTGAAATTCAACTCTTTTAAAAACACAACTTCTTCACATCTCTCTCTCAAACACACCTCCCAACTTTCTTATCCTCTTCGATGGCTCTCCCGTCTCACCTGTAAGTAACACTAACATTCTTGGTCTTAACATAAACAGTAAACTCTCTTGGAAACCACATTTCAAAATGGTTCCTAAAGCTGTCTCTAAGAAGCTGGGAATTCTGTTCAGGTTGCGAGAATTTTTTTCTTCTGAACATTTACTCTAAATATATAAGGGTTTTTTTCACACATGTATGGAGTACTGTTCTCACATTTCGGGGGGCTCCGGCTTCTCCTCTCTTCTGGATAGGATTGAGTCTAAATCTAAAATATTAATAAACTGTCCCCTACTTTCTAACTCTCTTGACCCCCTATCTCTCCGACTTGACGTTGGTGTACTATGCCTTTTCTATAGGTAATACAATGGCAGGTGCTCGATGGAAATGGTCTCTCGCATTCCCCCACAGATGCGTCGTCCTCTTTGCACAAGGAGTGCCCTGCTTTGCTTTGTGTGGATGTAGGAAACTCTAGGCTAGCCCGTTGTGTTGCATCCTTCTTTCCAGCCACCTCTGCTCTGTGGAACTCTCTTCCATCATCTATTTTTCCTCCTGAATTTAATCTTCCACTCTTCAAGGCTTCCGCCTGTGCCAATCTGAGGGATGTATGTTAACTGTGTTTGAGTGAGTTTTCTTCTGTTTGTGTGTGTCCCCTCTTTGAAATGGGCTCTGCGCGTGAGTGGTAGTGTTTGTAAGATATATATATATATATATATATATATATATATATATATATATATATATATATATATATATATATATATATATATATATATATATATATATATATATATATATATATATATATATATATATATAAATCAGCTCTTCTCAACCTTCCCCTAATTCTGAGAATTGCACTGAGTGTTCCTCAACGCATTGTCCTACCCCAGTGACATGTCAGTATGGAAAAATAAAGAATCCAAGATTGTATATGTTGTGATCTTTGCTTGAAAGTAAGTTTTTTTTTTTATATTTTTATTTTACAAAATTAAGAATAGAAGTAATAATAATAATAATAATAATAATAATAATAATAATAATAATAATAATAATAATAATAATAATTATAATAATAATAATAATAATAATAATAATAATAATAATAATATATAATAATTATTATTATATATTATTATTATTATTATTATTATTATTATTATTATTATAAAAATATAATAATAATAAATAATAATAATAATAATAATAATAATAATAATAATAATAATAATAATATATAATAATAATAATAATAATAATAATAATAATAATAATAATAATAAATAATAATAATAATAATATAATAATAATAAATTAATATATTATATTAATATTATTATTATTATTATTATTATTATTATTATAATAATAATAATAATAATAATAATAATAATAATAATAATAATAATAATATAATAATAATAATAATAATAATAATAATAATAATAATAATAATAATAATAATAATAAATAATAATAATAATAATAATAATAATAATATAATTATAATAATAATAATAATAATAATAATAATAATAATAATAATAATAATAATAATAATAATAATAATAATAATAATAATAATAATAATAATAATAATAATAATAATAATAATAATAATAATAATAATAATAATAATAATAATAATAATAATAATAATAATAATAATAATAATAATAATATAATAAATAATAATAATAATAATAATAATAATAATAATAATAATAATAATAATAAAATAATAATAATAATAATAATAATAATAATAATAATAATAATAATATTATTATAATAATAATAATAATAATAATAATAATAATAATAATAATAATAATAATAATAATAATAATATAATAATAAATAATAATAATAATAATAATAATAATAATAATAATAATAATAATAATAATAATAATATAATAATAATAATAATAATAATAATAATAATAATAATAATAATAATAATAATAATAATAATAATAATAATAATAATAATAATAATAATAATAATAATAATAATAATAATAATAATAATAATAATAATAATAATATTTCATTGTTCATGCAAGATAATGTGAGCTTACAAGGTTATATGTACAGGGTGGGTCAGGAGGAACGCCATAAAAGTCCGGGAATGTATTCTACACATAAATAAATGTGTGTCTAAAAAATCGAAAATTGCAATCCTGTTTTCATTTCTTTTCGAATTAGAGCGTTTTAAAGATTTAAGTTTAATTAATCAACTAATCAAAAAGATTATGAAAAATTATCATTTTCCAACTTGGTCAGTTGTAAATTATTTTGCTTGACAACAATGATAAAAATGATGAAGATGAGTTATAAGGTCTATAAAAGATGTTCCTTTAAACATAAGAAATGATATGTAGTATGTACTATCAGTAAGATGAAGCTAATCCACATTTTGCTCATCAGGTCACATAATATTTAAATGGATCTTTCCCAAAATTATGGATTTATCGAAGCGGGCCTGTTAGTTGGCAACCAAGGACTCAGACCTCTCACCATTTGACTTTTGTTAATGAGACTGATTGAAATGCGAGGAACACAAAAGAAAAATGGATAATTAAGGTGATCTAATTCTCCGTATTTTGAATGCTGCAGCTCACATAAAAGAAAAACGAAATGAACTTAAAAGAGAACAACAAAATGCTTTTCGCAGACGTGTCAGAAAATCTATGGAGGTCTAAGATGAAAATTCGAGATGAAAATTTATTGAAAATTTATTGTAAAAGAAATGTACTTTTCAAATTAACTTGTGTTAGTTTGTTATATCATAGTTAAACCTTTGGAAAGCTGCAGTTTGACAACACATGAAAAACTGATTAAAACATTTGGAATTTATTTATGTGTGGAATGCGCTCCCGGAGTTTGGTGCGTTCCTCCCAACTCATCTGTATATATATATATATATATATATATATATATATATATATATATATATATATATATATATATATATATATATATATATATATATATATATATATATATATATATATATATATATTATATATATGTATATATATTATTCATTTTTATTTATTATCTTTCCCACTTTCGTGGGGTGGTCCCCGCCACAATTCCCTCACAAACATCCATTCCTTTCTTTCATTCTCACTCTGTGTTCTGCAGGACTTCTACCTCTTCTAAACTCAAATTCCTTCCACCCAAATCTTTCTCACTCCATCCATCCATCTCCACTTTGGCCTTCCCCTCTCCTTACCCCCGATCCACCTCGGATCCAAGTACCTTGCCCACCATTCTGTCCTCATTCATTATATAAATATGTCCAAACCATTTTAGTACACCCTCCTCCGCTCTATCCATTACACCCCTTTTCCATCTACACATTTCCCTTTATTCTTTCATTTCTAATCCTATCAATCCTTCATAATTTACATTTCGCTCTCAAACCTTTCATCTCAAAGACATTCAAACTTTTCCTCGTCCGTGCATTTATCATCCATGTTTTACACCCATATATTACAGAAGGTAAACTCATAAATTCAAACATTCTTATCTTTATTTCTTTCGAAATTCTTCCTTTTTACGATACTTCTCTTATGCTCACCAACACTTTCGTTCCCTCTACCGCTCTATTATTTAATTCATTTTCCGTCCCACCCTTATCTTCCACCAGCATTCCTAGATATTTGAATTCATCCACCTCCTCAACTCTTCTCCCCACTTCTACATACCCCCATTACTCACTCCACATCTCCTCATCCCCACCTCCAATCCTCATAACTTTACTTTTTGCTGGATTGACTTTCAATCTCATGTTTGCACATTTCCCCTCAAACTCTCTCACCAGCATTCTCAACTTTTCTCCAGATTCTGACACCAACACCGCATCATCTGCAAAAAGTGAAAGGTTCACATCCATTCACCCTCCATATTTCTCAACCTAATACCCTTTCCTTCTCTCTCCATTTCCCTAACTACACAAACCATCAATAAGTTAAATAACCGTAGCGACATAACACACCCCTGTCTCAATCCCACTCCTATGATAAACCAATCCCATAATTCCCTCTTCACCCTCACTCTTGATCTATAGTTCTCATAAAAGTCTTCGATCCTCTTCTTTAATTTCCCTTTCAACCTCCTTTACATTAATATTTCGAACAACTTCCTCCTGCCTTCTCTATCGTATGCTTTTTCTTGATCCAGAAAACATAATACCCTATTTTTTTTCACGTAATTTCTCTGTAATCAATCTCAGTGTGAATACTTAGTCCACACATCCTCTACCCTCTCTAAAAAAAACCTTGTTCCTCACCCATTCCCTTACTTGTCAATTCATTCTCGTCACTTACACCTTCCCATAAATATTTCCTAAAACGTTCATCATAATTTTTACAAACCATCTTATCACCTTTTCCCTTGTATATGGGTACAATGCAGGAGTTCTGCCGCTCCTGAGGCACTCTCCCTTCTCTCCAACACACGTTAAACATTCTGACCAACCAGTCAATCTACTCTCTAGGTTCCTCCAATATCATCTCCCCATATATACCATCCATTCCCTGCAGATTTTCCTTTCTTTACCTTTCTCGCTGCTACTTCCACCTCGTTTTTACAAATATTTATCTCCTGATCCTCGCTAACTACCTCCACATCATTTTCTTCCTCTCTCCCATTACTAATCTCTTTCCCTTCGTTCAACAATTCACTAAAGTACATTTTCCATCTCTCTCCAACTTCCTTTTCTCCCTGTTATATTTATCCATCTTCCCCTTTCACTCCTTCTCCTCTCTCTTCTCCTCCTTTTCTCACCCTATTTGCCTCTTTCAAAAACATTTTGTTTCTTTCCTTAAAATTTTCTCCTAACTTTCTGTTCCACTCTTCTTCTAGTCTTCTTTTTGCTCTCTTGACCTCTCTTTTCACCTCCCTATACCTCTCCCTATACTCCTCCAATCCATAGCCACCTTTGTACCCAGATACGTGTTAAAGGCGTCCTTCTTTCTTTTCACCATATTCTCCAAATCTTCATTCCACCATTCACTCCCTTTCGCCTTCCAATCCCTATTTTCTTCACTCCACTCACCCTTTTTGCAACCTCTTCTAAAGCTATCCTCAATACACTTCATTCCTCTTCAACACCCTCCACCTCACTCCTCATTACCTCTCTCCACTTCTCTCTTATTCCTCTTATGTAGTCATCTCTACTCTCTTCTTCTTCCAGTCTTTCAACCAGCAACACCTATACCATCTTCTTTCTTACTTTTACTTTCTTCCAACCCCCTTTAACCTTGGCCCTCGCCACTACTAACTAATGGTCAGATATACACATAGCTGCTCCTCTTAATACATTTATATCTAATAATCTACACCTCTCTTCCCGTGTCACACAAGCGAAATCCAACAAGTCCTTTCTCCCCATTCACCTCACTCACCCATGTATACTTGTGAATATCCTTCTTCATAAGACTTGTATAATTATCAATCATCATTCTTCTTGCTGCACACATTCCAATTAATTCTGTCCATTTTATATATATATATATATATATAATATATATATATATATATATATATATATATATATATATATATATATATATATATATATATATATATATATATATATATATATATATATATATATATATATATATATATATATATATATATATATATATATATATATATATATATATATATATATATATATATATATATATATATATATATATATATATATATATATATATATATATATATATATATATATATATATATATATATATATATATATATATATATATATATATATATATATATATATATATATATATAATATATATATATATATATATATATATATATATATATATATATATATATAATATATATATATATATATATATATATATAATATATATATATTATATATATATAAATATATATATATATATAATATTAATATAAATATATATATAATATATATATTATATATATATATATATATATATATATATATATATATATATATATATATATATATATATATATATATATATATTATATATATATATATATATATATATATATATATATATATATATATATATATATATATATATATATATATATATATATATATATATATATATATATATATATATATATATATATATATATATATATTATATTATATATATATATATATATATATATATATATATATATATATATATATATATATATATATATATATATTCGGCTGCAGCCATGCGTCAATGGTTTGCCATTTAGCACACATTATCACTCCATCCTAAATACAATGGTCAACAGGTTTATCCTTTAGACACTCCTTATTTCACACACCATAATATTGTCACACAATCACACACACCTTAATAATAATAAAAAGTAAAGTCAATGGTAGGGAAAAAAAGCATCCAAATGGGTAGACTTCCTTTAGTAACACTCTCATTCTGATATATATATAATATATATATAATATATATTATATATATATATATATATATATATATATATATATATATATATATTATATATATATATATATATATATATATATTAAAAGGTTTTCAGAATATAATTTTCTTTAATAAGGGACCAGGAGAAATTGTGGAGGATTACACTGTACAGCAGATACGCAATGGATATTATTGCCTTTTCTGCCAAATTTTTCAAGATTGCCATTTGCGAAAGGTATATAACAATATATATATATATATAATGTATATATATATATATATATATATATATATATATATATATAATATATATATATATATATATATATATATATATATATATATATATATATATATATATATATATATATAATATATATATATATATATATATATATATATATATATATATATATATATATATATATATATATATATATATATATATATATATATAATATATATATATATATATATATATATATATATATATAATATATATATATATTATATATATTATATATAATATATATATATTATATATATATATATAATATATATATATATATATATATATAT
>SEYY01019235.1:0-18699 GCA_009176605.1 Armadillidium nasatum | reverse complement strand
ATAGTTTTAATGACTTCATAAATTAATATAAGTACATAAGCATTAAAACTGAACTTATTCTTATACTGTAATTTAACATAACTTCATGAATAATTACTTCATACTGTACTGTATTCTTACTTATACTGATTTTTCGTTCCAATTCTTTTTATTATTTTTAATACTGCGCATCTTATGACGCGCACGTCACGAGGGCTAATATTTAAGCTCCCGTTTTATAACAATATAATTTTATAACGGTATACGTTTTAATTATAATGAAAAATTTATATTTTAACACATACAAAAACATGTAAATGAATATGTAAATTAAAATGTAATAAATTTATTGAATTTAACTTTTAATTATTTCATAATTTTAACAAAGTATGTCATGAAGCAATTCAATGTTTAATTTATTATTTAATATCATACAACATAAACAAATAAAGTGACATAGCAATGTTTTTGTACATACTAATTATTACTATTAGCTGGTTAATATGGTAATGACAATAGACTACATGTAATACTATATATAATATACTACATGCTCCAATATTAACATTTAGTTATTAGTATCGTCTATGCAAATTATAGTGCAATTATTAAGATGCTCACATTAGTTTATTTCAACATTGTTTTCTACTAATTGGCATAAACATGCTAGATTAGTCTAATCTACACAATTTGGTTATATAATGTCACCCTAATTTATTAATGTTGTTAATAGTTTATTAATATTATTAGTTTAATTATTGAGTAAGTAAATAATTAGAACTACTTTACAAATGTTCATATGTATGTGTATTATATTTATATGATAATTTATTTTTTTTTATTTCACACTACACAACACTGAACACGACCCGGAATACGGCACGGTTTCAATATTCGCGGACACTTTTTATTATTACGGAACATTTCACTTAGCTTTTCTTTTCTTTTAGAATTTTATATTCCAGTGGATGTTCCATAACGTAATCATGCGGCGTGGCGTCTCCTTGAGACCGCAATCGTCGTGGAGAAGGTTCTTTTTCAGGTGAATTCATCTCCTCTAATTCGGTGACGTCCATCTGTCGCTCTTCTTCCGATGGCGATGCTTCTATAGGTAGTTGCATTTCCATATAGTGTTCCTCAATGAAAAACATCTCCGGATCAAATCCTTCAAATGATTCATTCGATTTATCGCTGAACTCATCACTGAAATTCAGCTGATAATATTTATCAGGTTCTTCCATTATGGTGGAAAGAGCCTTAGGTACAAATCCTTCGAATGAATCCTGTTCTATCGAATAATCTTATGGACAAAAACCTTCAAATGATTCGTTCATTGTTGTGCTGAACTGGTTAAACAGATCCTCTTCTTCCTCCTCTTCTTCCGGAGGTATCGTTAGATCTGTTTGGGAAGATCTTGTAGTGTTAATGTCGGCAACATTAGATACATCGGCTGATCTGTTTGATCCGGGGTTTGCCCTAAAATCTGCAGTTGTTTCCATTGTTGTGTCAAAAGTTTCTTGTGAAACTCTGAATGAGTCAGACAAGAAAGTTGAATAATCGGCATCGATCAGTTTATCTATCTTTTCCTGAGCTTCTATCTGCCGCTTCCTCAACTCCTCCAACAAGGGATGATCCTCTTCAGCAAGCTGAAATGAAAAACCATCGTCGTCTTCATCACTGTCGTCCTCCGGTAAAACCGTTGGAGTCAGCTCCGTGTCCGGCAATGACTTCCTCTGATATCTCCCTCTGTTCTTCGTTGATTTCCGCATGATTTTGTTGATAATCTTCATCCTGTTGTGTAAGTTGATTCTGTAGATGTTGGCGGAAATAAGGATTTCTTAAGAGATATCGGGGAACATCAACCCATTTTCGAAGTTGTGAATAATGAGCTTGTATGACACCTTCCCTTTCATTGATTGGGTACTTGGTTATATCGTATGCGAGTGTTGAGTCGTATACTTTAGTAATCACATATGGTCCCTTATATCTGGGTTTAAACTTGTTACTTGCAAGATTTCCTTGGAACAAGGATTTATACGCTACCTTATCACCAATGTTGAGCTGTGAAAATTTTTCAGCAGGTGACTTCCAATACTGTCGTAAACAGGGATTTCTCCTTGCGCACGAATGTTGTTGTTGAACTAAGAAGTCACTTGGAGTTGACTTGATTGCTGAATGCCAAGTGTTGTTGTATTTTACAACTACTTGAGGGAGTTGTAAATCCCAATCAGTTGGTTTTTGTTGAATCATCATTCGCAAAGTCTGGTTGTTCGATTTACTCGTTCCGTAACTCCATTCGTTTGTGGCCGATGACTCGATGCCAATATATGCTCCATGGCAAATTCTTCCAATACTTCGTTAAAAAGCACCGAAGTAAACTCAGTTCCTTGATCAGAAAGAAGTTTCTGCGGAATCCGCGGCAAAAACGGAATAAGTTTAAATTTCAACGTTGTGCTGACAGTTTTCGCATATTTATCTTTCATAGGAATTATATAAAGATACTTAGAAAAGTGATCGATTGCTACAAGAGCATAAGAGTGGTTTCGAAAAGTTCGCGGTAATTGTAATAAATCAACTGCTAACAATTCGAATGGATAAGACGTTGTTATTTTCATAACAGGCGGAATAATCACAGTAGGATTATTTTTGTTAAGTTGACATGTCATACAAGACTTACAAATGTCACGAGCAACATTAGCAAGTTTTGGATCCCATAGGTCCTCTCTCACCAATGCAATAAGTTTCGGTGTTCCTAAATGTCCATTTAATAAATGTAAATCCAGAAGTAACCGAATTAGAAGAGGCATGGATATTACCATTCGCGGATTATTATCATTTTGGATGAAGATTAAATCTCCAAACAAGAAAAGATGTCGTTGATATGGACGAAAGATTTCTAATCCATGTTCACGAAAAGTTGTGCTTTCGTATGGATCCAATGCTTTTCTCAATTTGCGAAGAACATTGTCCTTAAATTGTTCTTCAAGTATTACCTCTTCATCAGCACTAAATAATTCATCAAGCTCGTCGATGGTTAATTGACAAATGTTGACGCTTTTCTTTTTGCATGGTTCAAGATAGTTAAAATGTATACCAGATACATTTTGTAGGTTACAAACATCTCCAGGAGTTCCATAAGTTAAAGGATTGTGTTCGTTGTAGAAAACTCGTACAAGGCAATTAGATGGATTAGCAAAGACTAATATTGCTTCTGGAATTGGAAGTTGGCCTTTAAGTTGATACTTATCGGGATGTTTGATAAGTTCATTCTCTACGATCTCCCTAATCTCCATATGATTATCAGGTGTCCCATCCAACCACATAGAAAAAGAATGAAATAAGGAGTTTTCTCCTCCTGGCATTACATGAACTGTATAACCTTCAGGAATAAAACCTGAAGGCTGAACTTGATCAATGGTGACAACTTCCAGTTGATCATTGTGATCTTCTGGGAGTGCCTCCACTGAAGCTCTGGATAACGGAGTATCTCCTACGTTATCTTGATCTTTAATAGCGATTCGAAACGGTTCTTCGCTGTTAACCATTCCGGTTACTACTTCCACTTCTACCTTTCCTTGTGGTATTGAAGCAGGAATCGTTAAGTCTTTCGATATTACCTCGAATTCATTTCCGGTTCTATGGAAAAAATGATAAGTTGACATATCGGGTAATAAAGAATTTGATCGTAGAAGAGCAACTCCTATGACCATGGAGTGATCCATAGCGGAATCTGGAAGTATATAAAATTCTTCCAAAGTTGAAATATATCCCGTTTCGAATTTTAATCGTAAGATTACGAACTCGTGTATTGGAATACGCGCATTTCCAACGCCTGTAACCCTTGCGACTACCGATGGATATCGTTGTATACCATTCATTAATGAAACAGCCCTTTCTTTTATTAAGTTAATCTCTGCTCCATTATCAATTATCGCTTTGTTTACGTGGCTTGTCTCTAATGATAGTCTACTACTTCTACTGCGAAAATTAAAGGTTGGGCCTCGCACTTACTAAATTGTAGAAGTAGGGTTTCACTCTTATTGTTATTCTCCTTTAAACTATTGGAGGTTAACTCTGTTACTAACGGGGGACTCCTACAAGGAGCAGTTAACCCTTCAACCGTGACTGGCCCCTCAGTCACGGGGTCAATTAGTTTAAAGGACGCTCTTGTTGATTTCACGCCGGAAATCCCCCAGTGGTGTGTTCATCCTCCGTTGATGACCGCCTCGAAGTTCTTGAAGTTCTTCTAGCTGGTGGAGAATTACTATCTCGTCGCGGTTTTCGGTTCTGCCATTCCGGACAGTGTTTGCCCACATGACCGTATTGGTTACATACGGGACAATTTTCCGGAAGGTGACGTTGTTGTTGTTGTCTATATTGTGAACACTTGTAAGATAAGTGTCCACTTTTCTTGCAGATGGAACACTTGTTATTTAAAATGTAACAAGTGTCCTTCGAGTGCGTGGTTTTGTCGCAGAAACTACACCACTGGTTGTTTTGTCGTTGCGAAGTTTTACGCTCACGATCATTCGGTCTACGTTCTTCCGACCGTCCCGAAGAACTAGAGCTATCGCTTTGTTTACGTGGCTTGTCTCTAATGATCTTGAGACTGCGGTTTCCTGTAGTTTTCTTTTGACGACATTCTTTCTTTCCTGACGACTTTTTCTCGACCGGCGTTTGTGGAGGTGGTTGGGCATTGGAGGAAGGATTGGTCCAACGCCTCACTACATCCGTCCACAACTTTTGCTGGGAACTCGCTTCAGCCACAACCCTTGATATATCAATCCCTTCAGGAACGGATACCTGGTTATGCCCTTTTAGGTCCTGAAGGTGTCTATCTGCCAAGTTTACCAGCTGGTCAAAAGAAACCTTTTCCCTGAACACCATTCGTGGTTACGGAGATAACTTGAGATCTCCTTGTTAATTGCAGGTGGTAAGGCTGCCAGAAACACTTGACGTAGTGTCTCATGCTCTTTGCAGTCTTCTGTTGACGTGGTGGGGTAGGCTTTCTTTGCGAGGTCCAACAAACGGATAGCAAAGATCCTGACAGTTTCATTTTTTCGCATCCTAGCAGTCATGTAATCATGCACTGCTCACTCTCTTCTGACGGTGTCCTCATTGTTGAATAGATCGAGTAGGCTATGTTTAACCTCGTCATAAGACTTATGGAGTTGATGGTAAAGTGCGAGGTACGAGGACTGTAGATATGATCCCAAGAGCCTTAACTAATCCTGTCTTTGAGTCGGGTACAGGACTGTGCAATACTCTTCGAACTCTCGGAAGAATAGACTAAGATCTTGGTCTGTGTCAGGATTAAATTTTGCGGGTGGCACAGCCTTATTGGACTTAGGCTTGTTAAACATCTGTGCCATCATGGATATCGCTTGGGAAACCATAGCGTTATGAGCCTGCTGAACCGCTAGACTCTCATCTATGAATTCCCTGAATTGCTGATCCGTCATTTGTCTGGTCGAGATACGGGGAGCGCTTGTGGAGTTCGTTATTGTTGGTATTAACGGTGGTTGGTGTACTGCAACGAACGGCTTTGGTTCTTTAGGACGTATCGGCCTTTCTGGTGATGTCGCAGCAATATTTGAAATGGGATCTGAAGGAGCAGATGTTGAACCCATCATTCTTTTGAATCTCTCCTCAAATCTCAACTCCATGTCACGCGAATAACGTATAATTCCTTCAAGCGTGTCTTGCAATCTATCCACAGCACGCTGATCTACGGGCTGAAAATTGTGGACAGAAGCACCCCGATGGTTATCCAATGGTTTTGGTGTGGACTCAGCCATATTGTCGGTTTGCATAAGTTCATCAAAAAACTCAATCAGCTGGTCCGTGTTCATTTTCGTCTCTTCACTGTTGATATTCTTCTCTGCCATATCTTGTGAATTAGTTCTTTGTTCCTTTCCGTGATCCTGGTAGGGTTGCCAATTTATTTTTCTCTGTAGGCAATTGGAGAAAAATAAAAATAACAAATATTTGTTACTCACAGAGTTATGTTGAGTTGGCGGTACCGTCCACTTCTTTTTTTCGTAAGGACGATGTTGACGATGTGAAGACGCTCTCTGACGTAAACGATCAAAACTTCTCAAGCCCGTGGCAAGGGCCTTCAGGATCACGATGAAGAACGGTTGCAGTGAATATATGACAATAAGAAAGGTCGAAAAAAAAAACGAACAAAAATGTATACGTTTATTTACATATAAGATTTGTTCATGAGACTAGATTGAAAATGGATAATCGAATTCAGGAAGTAATTTTGATAGTTAATGGAACAATCTATGCAACGAACATAGGGCGATATGTGTATTGGGAACTTATTACTATAATTCTTGTAGATCGGTTAATGTCAAAAGCAAAATGATTTTTCCGTACGAGGAATACGATGACGTTAGATGTTAATTCCCAAGGTTGGGACTGAAAGTATGAAAATAATTTTATTTTATTGATGAATGAAATTTACTACCTTAAAATTATAAACAAAACACAGTAATGGACTCACGGATTGACCGTAGATGATGGTTCCAATCCAAAGTAAGTCTTTTTAATGTATCTTGAAGAAAAATTTGTTTGATGATTTTAATTATTTAAAGATGTTGTGTCACAAATTGTATATGATAGGTAATACTGTCTTTTTCAATTAATATTACTACCTAAAAATACAAAAATAAAGATTTAGTAAATCAACACTAAAAAGAAAAGGAAAATGACACTTAGCCTGTATAACCGCATTTTCCTCCTTTACAGGTGTTTTAATTTGTTTTGAAATATAGCATCTACTTCCACAGCGTCTTTTCACATCGTGACCTCACCTCTGGAAAATGACTAAATTTAGTATATGTGATAATATACTAACAAAACAATCTCACCATCCAGTCAATCAACTCTTTAGGTCCTTCTTTTATCATCTCTCCGTATATACCATCCATTCCTGCTGATTTTCCTTTCTTTACCTTTCCCACCACTACTTCCACCTCCTCCTTACTAATATTTATCTCCTGATCCTCAATAACTGCTTCTCCATCATTTTCTACCCTTCCCCCATTACTAAACTCTATCCCTTCGTTCAACAATTCACTAAAATACATTTTCCATCTTTCTCCAACATCCTTCTCTCCCTGTAATATTTCTCCATCTTCCCCTTTCACTCCCTCCCCTCTCTTCCCCTCCTTTCCTCACCCTATTTACCTCTTTCCAAAACATTTTATTTCTTTCCTTAAAATTTTCTGCTAACTTTCTTGCCCACTCCTCTTCTACTCTTCTTTTTGCCCTCTTGACCTCTCTTTTCACCATATTCTCCAAATCTTCATTCCACCATTCACTACCTTTCCTCCTTCCATTCCCTATTTTCTTCACCCCACACACACTTCTCGCAACCTCCATTAAAGCTATCTTCAATTTATTCCATTCCTCTTCAACATCCTCCACCTCACTCCTCAATACCTCTCTCCACTTCTCTCTTATTCCTCTTTTGCAATCATCTTTTTTTCCTCTTCTTCTAGCCTTCCTACCCGCACCACCTCTACCACCTTCTTTCTCACCTTTACTTCCTCCCAGCCTCCTTTAACTTTGACCCTCGCCACTACTAAGTAATGATCAGAAATATACCCATGGCTGCTCCTCTTAATACATTTACATCCAATAATCTACTCCTTTCTTCCCATCTTACACATATAAAATCCAACAGTCCCTTCTCCCCATTCACCCCACTCACCCATGTATACTTGTGAATATCTTTCTTCATAAACCATGTATTACCAATCATCATTCTTCTTGCAGCACACATTCCAATTAATTCAGTCCCATTTTCATTCACACCTTCTAACCCAAAGGGTCCTACTATTCTTTTCACACTTCTATTACCCACCCTTGTATTCAGGTCTCTCAACAAACATATATATATATATATATATATATATATATATATATATATATATATATATATATATATATATATATATATATATATAGACAGTGAGTATTATTCTACTCTATATAACGTGGGTATTTAGTAGATATTTCGGATATTTTTATTACTAAAGCACATAATTACAGTCTTAAGCTGTTGGTGATAGAGTGCGGACGTTTGTGTTTACTTATTATACCCAGTTTTATAATTTTTTTTTTTTTTTAAGTGAGTGTGTGAGCTTAAAGTTTTAATTGTTTTAAGTTTTTAGTCATTCTCTAGTTTTTATTCTATTTCTGTGTCTTGTTTTAAGTGTTTTTAAATCTGTGAAGTGTTTTTGTTTTGTACAAATGAACGTGTACAGTGAAAAAATTTTAGCCTCCTGAAACTTTTTTTTACTAGACACAGCAGTATCAATATTAGTACTAATTATATTTTTATTGTTTATTTTAAACAATTATTTCCTAATTTATTTGTTTGTTTGATTGTATGATTTTATTTATTGTTCGTTTAATGTTAATATTGTTGTTATGGTTATTATTATTATTATTATTATTATATTATTATTATTATTTTTCTTTTGGCTGCTTGATATGCTTTTTATTTTGTTTTAACACCCCATTTTAGCTCATTTACTGCTTGTATATGTACGTTCGTGTGCTTGTGAGTGTGGGTGAGTGCTAGTGTGCTCTTCGAATGACGAGATTGAGAGGGCGTGTGGGTGGATGTAGACGGGGGCTTTCTATTGACTTTTCCAACGTCCGTGGCCTTCGCTCTAATATCGAATCTGTGGAATATCACCTCTCTAATTCTCATCCTAACCTTTTGCTTCTGTCTGAGACCCAGTTGAACAGGGATTCTTTCTCTAACAACCTCAATGTCTCCAACTACAACTTTTTTCACAATTTCCGTCTAAATGGTGGTGTCTGTGCCTATATTAACATTAACACTCCTGTGACACGTCTCGTAAATCTAGAATCTCCTAATTTTGATGTTTTATGGCTCAAAATCTGTCTTCCCACTACTACAATTTTCTTGTGTTTCTGCTACTGCTCCCCTAATGGAACAGATTTTCCAGTTCTTTTTTCAATATCTTACTACATCCTCACGAGACTGTCACTTCTCATCCAAATGCTGAAGTCCTCTATTTAGGGGATTTCAACATTTTCACGATCTGGAGTAGTTGATTAGGGAACCCACAAACATTACAGATCGTCCTAACCAATTCTTGAATACACTTGATTTATGCTTCACCACTACTCCTTCTAGATATAAATACATCATTTTCCCTCCTATTGGTAACTCTGACCATAATCTTATAACTCTTAGTTATAATGCTTTCTCTCCAACAGCTCCACCATGCCCTAAACGTACTTTCTGGCACTTTAATCGGGCTAATTGGGGGGCAATGCGTCTCTTTGTTAACTATCATTAGAGGGAATCTTGCTTTGTCTCGGGGAACGCTTCCGTCTCTGCAGAAAAGATAGGGGCTGTGATCCTTGAGGGGATGGGCAGATTCATTCCATCTTCAACTAAATCTTTTTCTACTCAAAATCCATGATTCGATGGCAACTGTTCTCTCGTCCTTCAAAAGAGAGACATTGCTAATCGTGAATGGAAAAACTTTCTTTCTCCTATCACTCTTGCTAATTTTATTCAGTTCGGAATCGTTGCAGAGAAGTTCTTCGACGGAGTAAGCGTACTTTCACAAAAAGGAAGTGCGCTGACCTCCATGGCTCTCCAACTGATAAAAATTTCTGGCCTCTTGTCAAGAATATCTATAATAACTTCTGCAAATCTGCCTTTCCTTCTCTTATTCGCTCTGATGGTTCTGTTGCAAATACTCCCTCTGAAAAGGCTAATCTCTTCGGCCTCCTTTTCTCATCTAATTCCACCCTGCACGATTCTGGCATCTCTCCTCCTACTCTTTCTCCTCTCAGGCATCCCATATCTCTACCTGTAATTACTTATGTTCGGGTGCATGGGATCCTGAAATCTATGAACGTCAGGAAGGCCAGTGAGCCGGATTGCATTCCCCCTCGTGTTCTGAGAGAATGTTCTTCCAAGTTAGCGCCTGTCCTCGTTCAGCTCTACTCTCTATGCCTTAATACTAATACTTTTCCTCAATGCTGGAAGCGCGCATTTGTTCAGCCGATCCCCAAAAAAGGTAGCCGCTCTGACCCTTCTAACTATCGACCTATAGCTCTCACTTGTGTTCTATCTAAAATTTTTGAAACTCTCCTCAACTCTCATTTCCTGGACCATTTGGAGTCTCATTCTCTTCTCTCAGATCACTAGTATGGCTTTCGACGCTCGAGGTCAACTGGTGACATACTTTCCTATCTTACTGATCTATGGTCTTGTGCCCTTAGGGACTTCGGGGAGTCTTGTGTGGTGGCGCTTGACATATCCAAGGCTTTTGACCGGGTATGCCCTTCCTTTGAGTTTCCTCCTTCCCTTTGCATACTCTTTTCAAGTTTTCTCTCAGATCGTTCCATTTCGGCACTTGTAGATGGAGTGATTTCTTCCTCTTTTTATGTCAACTGTGGTGTTCCTCAGGGTTCTGTTTTATCTCCAACCTTATTTTTACTTTTCATTAACGATCTTCTTAACCACTTCTAACTCTGTTCATTCTTATGCTGATGATTCAACTCTACATTTTTCTACTCATTTCAAATCTGCTCCATCTTTTGCTTCTAGAGTTGCTTCTCGTCTTCAACTTTCCGATTCTATTCTTGCCGATCTGGATGGGATTTCCCGGTGGGGTCATAGCAACCTTGTGAAATTCAACTTTTTAAAAACTCAACTTCTTCACATCTCCCTATCAAAAGCACCTCCCAACTTTCCTATCATTTTCGATGGCTCTCCCGTCTCACCTGTAAATAACATTAACATTCTTAGTGTTAACATAAACAATAAATTGTCTTGGAAACCACATATCACAATGGTTGCTAAAGCTGCCTCTAGGAAGCTTGGAATTCTGTTCAGGTTGCGAGAATTTTTTTCTTCTGAAAAGTTACTCCAAATATATAAGGGTCTTATTCTCCCTTGTATGGAGTACTGTTCTCACATTTTGGGGGGCTCCACTCCTCCTTTCTTTTGGTTAGGGTTGAGTCAAAAGCTAAAATATTAATTAACTGTCCCCTACTTTCAAACTCTCTTGACCCTTTGTCTCTGCGACATGACGTTGGCGAGGTATCTCTTTTCTATAGGTACTACAATGGAAGGTGCTCGAGTGAATTGGCCTCTCGCATTCCTCCACCGTTGCGTCGTCTTCGTTGCACAAGGGGTGCCCTGCTTTCACACGAATTTTGTGTCGATGTAGGAAACCCCAGGCTAGCCCGTTGTGGTGCCTCCTCCTTTCCAGCCACCTATGTTGTGTGGAACTCTTTACCATCATCTATTTTTCCTCCTGTATTTAATCTTCCACTCTTCAAGGCTTCAGCCTGTGCCCATCTGAGAGATATGCGCTAGGTGTTTGTTTGAGTTAGTTTTTCTTCATTTTGTGTTTGCCCCATCCTTGAAAAGGGATCTGCCCGTGAGTGGTGGCGTTTCTGTAAAAAAAATAAAATAAAAAAAAATATTTTTTTTTTTTTTTTTTTTTTTTTAATTTTTATTTTATAATATATATATATATATATATATATATATATATATATATATATATATATATATATATATATATATATATATATATATATATATATATATATATATATAGAAAGTTTGCTTATTTATTAGAGTTGTCCTTTCCTATCATAAGTTTCAGCATCATGAGAATTGATTCACTTAATATAGATTGAAAGATACTTAACTGAATAATTATGTTAAATATGAGGAAAAGAACCAGAAGTATTGTATTTCATTTATTGTTATTTTTTCATTTTTTTTCGAAAGTGACATTACATTGTTGTGCCTATGGACATCGTTGTTTGTCTTGCATCATAAATTTTGAAGTTTTTGGATAATTCTGAATTTGTAAACTTATTCACATTCCTGTCCAAACAAGTTCCTAATGTATGCACAGTTCTTTAGTAACAAAAATAAAATTTTTTAGAGGTATGAAAATGAATATAATGTTAAATACTGGAAAGTTAATTGCATGATAGAATCATAGAACACGACTTTATATGCTTATACAAAACAGACGCAGGTTCTGGGAAAAAAAGTATAATCAAAGTTTTACATAACTCTCAGAATGTTTTAACTAAAGCTCAGCCTGATTCATTTCCAGACTATTTGACAGTTTATTAGAATATTAGGAAATTATTATCATTTCCTATCTCTCAGATAGGAAACCAGTGGTTTCTTCATAATTTTCTGTTTCCATTTTATATATATATATATATATATATATATATATATATATATATATATATATATATATATATATATATAATATATATAATATATATATTTATTAAGATGGAGTGAAGAGGTATCGTATCGGCAAGTATCGGCATATTTTCCGATACCGGTATCGGTATCGGTATCGGCTAAAATGACCGATACCAGATTTTTTATCCCTTTGGCTTAATTAAATGGTGTAATTTTTTAATTAATTTAGTAATATTTTGAAACGTCATTTCGCGATAATTTTCTTTCCAGAACATTGATATGTTGCTTTGCTATTTACTTCTTACCATTTCGTTTTTCTTAAATATTTTATTTTATTTTAATCCTTAAATAATCCGTTAGTAAATAAAAAAAAAAAAGGAATGATAATAATATATATATATATATATATATATAATATATAATATATATATATATATATATATATATATATATTATGCGTGTGTGTGTGTTTAAGAGAGAACGTAGCGCCGTCCAAAGCGATGCAAGTACCCTTTGTTGGGGATAATCCGGGGAGTGACAGTATGGTCTAGACCAGTGGTTCTAAACCTGGGGTACGCCTGCTATCGATTAGGGGTACACAAAAAAATATATGGATTAATTAAAAAAGAATGTAAAAGGAAAAAATTAATAGAATATAGATTATAAAATATCAAATTAAAAAAAAAAAAATAAATATATATATATATATATATATATATATATATATATATATATATATATATATATATATATATATATATATATATATAAATTGGATTTGTGTGTGTACGAAGGGGTACGGAAGGAAAAAAAGGTTGGGAACCACTGGTCTAGACCATTCCGTTTCCCTACCTAGCCCTTTGGTTCGTTCCTTTTCGCGTTTCACCTTCTCAGAGGGTCTCTAGTGTACCCTCGCCTCATATTGGAGTGTCTATGCTCCCACTTCTCCTTCCCCCTACTCCCTTCTCATGTTCCAAATTTACAAGCTCTTACACGTACATTACCTTTATAATAAAAAAAAAAAAAAAGTGAAATTCAAAGCAGCCTCAGAGATGCTTCGAGGAGCTTCATCCAAAGAATACCCCTCATCCACTCATCCCATTATCACCTGAGAGTTGGTGGCCTCCGATGATGGAGATGGTGCCGCCAGGACCTTAAGTTCGGCTTGCCCCGGCGCACGTTGTGATTTCTTAATTAATTTCTGTAACATTCCAGATCTGATAGTATCCCTCTTGCGGTTCTTAAAACTTGTGCTTCTGAGCTTGCACCCTGCCTTGGTAAACTATTTAGTCTTTGTCTCTTCACTTCGATCTTCCCTTCTTGATGGAAACGCTCTCTCATTTAGCCTGTGCCGAAGAAAGGGGACCCCTCTCAACTCTCTAACGAACGTGCTATTTCTTTAACCTGCGTTCTCTTTAAAGTTTTCGATTCTATCCTTAGCAGGAAGATTTGGAAGCACCTTAATTCTTCTAACCTAATCTCTGATCGCCAGTATGGCTTTCGTAAAGAACGTTCTACTGGTGATCTTCTTTCTGTACTTTCTGACTCTTGGCCCTCCGCTCTTCTGGGTTTCAGTGAGTCTTTTGCTGTGGCTCTAGACATATCGAAAGCCCTCGATAGAAACTGGCACAAAGCTTTCATTTCCAAACTTCCCTCTTGGAATCTATCCTTCTCTCTAATTTTCTTTCCGGCAGTAATATAGCAGCTGTTGTAGACGGCCACAGTTCTCCATATAAATCTATAAATATTGGCGCTCCTTAAGGATCTGTCCTATTCCCAACTCTTTTCTAATTTTCATCAATGACCTTTTCTCTATTACTTCGTCTCCTATACACTCCTATGCCGATAACTCCACCCTTCATTACTCTTTTCACAATGAAAGACGCCCCTCCCAACAGCAGTTTATAGATTCAAGAAGTATGGATTGGAGTAACTGACCTCTGATCTTTCTCGTATTTCAATTGAGGAATAGAAAACATGGTCGTTTCAATGCCTCAAAAACTCAATTTCTCAATCTTTCTACTCGACACAATCTTCCACACAATTAGGACATCTTCTTCGAAAACACTCAACTCGAACCTTCATCTGTCCTCAATATTTTCTATATTTCTTTTTCTCGTGAACTTTCTTGGAAAGAAAGCTTCTAAGAGGTTGGGAGTTCTGAGGCGACTTCGTGGTTGCTTGCTCTTTATAAGGGTGTTGTTCGACCCTTTATGGAGTACGCCTCACACATCTGGAGTGGTTCCACACATACAGCTCTTCTCGAAAAGGTGGAGTCTAGGGCTTTTCGTCTTATCACCTTTCCTGCTCTTACCAACTCTCTCCAATATCTTTCTTCCCGTCGAATTGTTGCGTCACTCTCTTATAATATCGCTATTACAACGACACCTGCTCTTCTGAACTTTCACATCGCATACCTCCTTCATTGAGAAGGGCATACGACACGACTTTCTACACAGTCTCATCCTTTCTCTGTCCAACTTTCCGACATCAGACTTAACAGCTATGCTCAATCTTACACGTACTCTACTAGTAAAGTCTGAAACACACTCCCTTTATCTGTTTTCCCAACTTCCTTTGAATTGAATACTTATAAACGCCGTGTCTCGGGTCATGTCAGCCATTAGCGAACAGATTTCCGACAGTTCCCCAACGTCTGGTGGATATTGGCAGGAATCCGGCCTTTGTTCACCAGAGGATATAATATATATATATATATATATATATATATATATATAATATATATATATATATATATATATATATATATATATATATAATATATATATATATATATATATATATATATATTTTTATTTTATAATATATTATATATATATTATATATATATATATATATATATATATATATATATATATATATATAATATATATATATATATATATATATATATATATATATATATATATATATTCTTAAACAGTATCGGTATCGGCTAATTTTTTGGTATCGGTATCGGTAAATTTTTGGTATCGCTCCATCCTAATATATATATATATAAAATTCTAAATTCTTTTTGATGCTGGCAGCAAATTGAGACACAAAAAATTTAGGAAAAATAAATGAAGGTAATAATATATATATATATATATATATATATATATATATATATATATATATATATATATATATATATATTATATATATATATATATATATTATATATATATATATATATATGGAATAATTATTAAGACTGATAATTTCATGGAAATAGTGTTCAATTTTGAAATGATTTTCACTAATTACAACTTTCAGATGCCAAAATGAATAAATTCAAACAATGTATTGTTATTTTATAGATTAAACTTAGATTGAAGTTAAATTATATCTGCAATTTTTAGTTCGTCCAAGAAATTCTTTCTACATATATATATATATTTTAATAACAGTTGGTAAAGTTATCCATGAAAAGAATGTCATTTGCTTATTTGTCGTCAGCTTCTTTTATATATATATATATATATATATATATATATATATATATATATATATATATATATATATATATATATATATATATATATATATATATATATATATATATATATATATATATATATATATATATATATATATATATATTTTAACTCTCTTGGTGGAAGGTTGTGCTAGTTAGAGCTCCAATGCTGGTGTGTGTTTGTTGTGTTTTTTTTTTTTTTTTTTTTTTTTTTTTTTTTTTTTTTTATCTTAAGTGTGTGTTGTGTTTTTAACTTTTCTTTAAGTGCATAGTGTTTTAATCTTTTAGTGTTTTAAACTCTTAGTGTTTTTTAAAATTAAAGGTTATTTTTTATTGTCTGCGAAGATCGTCAGTAGTATACATATCACTTTCGACGGGTGCCAGGGGTGCCAGATTTCGAAAATCTGGCAACCTAAGCCAGAATGAGATTTTGATTTGCAATGCAAATCACTCCGCTCAAATTGATCTCACGCTCTTTCCTGACACCATTTTAGGGGGTTCAGCCCATTGGAATTGGCCTCAAGTCTGGGGAAGGGTCCCCCGCGGGGGGCCCCGTGAACCCCCCAAAAATGGTATCAGTAAGTTGCCTGAGTCATCTTCAGCTAAGTATTGTTTTAAGCTAAGTAAACTTTTACCATTTTAAATTTACTATATATTTTCTTTGGTCTTTTAACTGAATTTCCTTAGCAAGTTATTTTACAATTTCTTCTGATAATTATAGCTTTATTATTTTTAATTATTGAATTTTTTTTTCATAGTTTTAATAATTTTTAATATGGTATTTTGTTTTATGTTAGTTTACGATATTGTGCTTGCGTGAGTGCGTGTGCGCGCTAGTGTGTGTGTGTGTGCGTGCGTTTTGCGTGTGTCCGTGATTGTGTGTCTGCGGTTTTTTTTTTTTTTTTTTTTTAAATGTCTAATCTGTGTGCTCGTGGGGTTGGGCGTAGGCGGGGGCTTTCTATTACCTTTGCTAATGTCCGTGGCCTTCGATCTAATTTAGCGTCTGTTGAACACCACTCTCTTCCTTCGTCCTAACCTATTGCTTCTGTCTGAGACCCAGCTGGACAGGGATTCTTCTCTAGTAATCTTATGTCTCTAACTACAACTTTTTTCACAATTTCCGTCTAAATGGTGGAGTCTGTGCCTATATTAACATTAACACTCCTGTGACACGTCTCGTAAATCTAAAATCTCCTAATTTCGATTTTTATGGCTAAAATCTGTCTTCCTACTACTACTATTATCTTGTGTTTCTGCTATTTTTCCCCTAATGGAACAGATTTTTCCAGTTTTTTTTCAATATCTTACTACTACTCACGAGACTGTCACTTCTTCTCATCCAAATGCTGAAGTCCTCTATTTAGGGGATTTCAACGTACACCACACTGAGTGGTTGGTTCCTCTCATACTGATTCAGGAGGGAGGAGGCCAAATCATTCGCATTCTTAAGATCTGGAGCAGTTGATTAGGGAACCCACACACATTCCAGATCGTCCTAACCAATTCTTGAACACACTTGATTTTGCTTCACCACTACTCCTTTTAGTTATAAATACACCATTTTCCCTCCTATTGGTAACTCTGACCATAATCTTATAGCTCTTAATTATAATGCTTTCTCTCCAACAGCTCCACCATGCCCTAAACGTATTTTCTGGCACTTTAATCGGGCTAATTGGGGGGCAATGCGCCGCTTCTTTGCTAACTATCATTGGAGTGAATCTTGCTTTGTCTCGGGGGACGCTTCTGTCTCTGCTGAAAAGGTAGGGGCCGTAATCCTTGACGGGATGGGCAGATTCATTCCATCTTCAACTAAATCTTTTTCTCCTCAAAATCCTTGGTTCAATGGCAATTGTTCTCTTGCCCTCCGGGAGAGAGACAATGCTTATCGTGAATGGAAAAACTCTCCTTCTCCTATCACTCTTGCTAATTTTCATTCAGCTCGGAATCGTTGCAGGGATGTTCTTCGACGGACTAAGCGTACTTCATAAAAGAAAGTGCGCTGACCTCCATGGCCTCCTACTGATAAAAATTTCTGGCTCTTGTCAAAAATATCTCTGACAACTTCTGTAAATCTGCCTTTCCTCCTCTTATTCGCTCTGATGGTTCTGTAGCTAATACTCCTTCTGAAAAGGCTAATCTCTTCGGCCTCCTTTTTTCATCTAATTCCACCCTGCTCGATTCTGGCATCCCTCCTCCTACTCCTTCTCCTCTCAGGTGTCCCATGCCTCTACCTATAATTACTCATGATCGGGTGCATGGGATCCTGAAATCTATGAACGTCAGGAAGGCCAGTGGCCCGGATGGCATTCCCCCTCGTGTTCTGAGGGAGTGTGCTTCCGAGTTGACCCCTGTCCTCGTTCAGCTCTACTCTCTATGCCTTAATATAATTTTCCTCTATGCTGGAAGCGTGCGTTTGTTCAGCCGATCCCGAAAAAGGTAGCCGTTCTGACCCTTCTAACTATCGACCTATAGCTCTCACTTGTGTTCTATCTAAAATTTTTGAAACTCTCCTCAACTCTCATTTCCTGGATCATTTGGAGTCTCATTCTCTTCTCTCTGATCACCAGTATGGCTTTCGTCGCTCGAGGTCAACTGGTGACATACTTTCCTATCTTACTGATCTATGGTCTTCTGCCCTTAGGGACTTCGGGGAGTCTTGTGTGGTGGCGCTTGACATATCCAAGGCTTTCGACGGGTATGGCATGCTTCACTGTCTCTAAGTCCCTTCCTTTGGGTTTCCTCCTTCCCTTTGCTTTTCTTGGGTTTTCTCTAGATCGTTCCATTTCGGCAGTTGTAGATGGAGCGACCTCTTCCTCCTTTTCTGTCAACTGTGGTGTTCCTCAGGGTTCTGTTTTATCTCCTACCTTATTCTTACTTTTCATTAACGATCTTCTCCACTGCACTTCTAACTCTGTTCTCTTATGCTGATTGATTCAACTCTGCATTCTTCTACTAATTTCAAATCTGCTCCTCTTTTGCTTCT